>BGPR01003388.1:86124-138865 GCA_013235015.1 Araneus ventricosus | reverse complement strand
ATTACGTATTGCTGTATTAATGCCATTCAACTGGTCATGCATATCACCTACCTGACTTCAAACAATCGGTTTCTAGAGCAATGTGAAAACAACCTGATGGTAGATATAATAACTTTGCTTATCTGCAATCAGCCGTTTTGATAATCGTCGGTCTTTTGTTCTACACCTTCCCATGAAATAATGCGCTACAATGTACTAAAAATCAGCCGATGCATACATTTTCTAGCAATTTATGCCAAGTTATAAGTTTGAGAATAAGTACAAAGTCTAAAACATAATAATGTAACGAATCATTGTGAAATGAACAGCATTATGGATATGCTTTAGGAAACTATAGAGAAAAATAATAGATGATGTTTTTTTCTCTTAAGTGCTAGTAATTTCAACGAATGACTTACTATTTTAGTTTCTTTTAAAATAATAGAAACGCTGATCACTAGATTCAAGCCGTTTTTTACGGTTTTAGAAAACAGTTATTTATTTTCAACGAATGATTATTGCTGTTTTTTTTTTAATATCCGAGACGTCTTCAACTCGAAAAGTGTTGTTCCCTGGGGCCGCCAGACCGCAGACTAGTCAATTGCAAATTATATTTCTTAAAGAAAGTTGTTCCACCCTTTATACCAGAACGATATATGTATATGTTAATGGCAAAGTTTAAACTGACATTCTATAGAATGTTTAGGCTTTTAGACAAAGTATGAAACGATTAATATATCGTACATTTTTCCTAAACATTCTATACAATGCCAGGTGACAAACTGCAAAGTATGAAATACATCACCGATTTCATAATTAATAAAATTAAGTGCAATTAAAAAATAATTTTTTCCCTTTCTGATGCAAATGCGGTTTTATATTTCCATTTTGTTTCCCTTTAATAAGAAAGGCACAAACTTGTTTCCGTATAACTTTCATTTTCCTTTCCTTGAATAAAGAATTTTAATGCATAACCCTTTATTATTTCCTTCAGATTGCATTTGAATTCTGCAGAATGAACGTCTCTTTAAATAAAACGCCAAAAGTCCTATCATGAACTTCTTTCACATTTCTGGCCTAAATAGGATATGTCATCTCTATAGAACGCCCAGGGCATTGCATACAACATCTAGGAAAGCATCACATCACATATCCCACGGCCTACTCGTGCGTGAGGGTGTAAGAGACCAACAGGATCGCCGGGGAATTTATAGGGTAAGTGCATATACAGTATATTCCAAATAATTCCTATATTTCATACTTTTCCTGAAAAATGTTCTATGATTCTATAGAATGCGTTTCACACATTGCCAGTAACATATATAACGCCATTGGTAGTCGAAGAGAAGAATCTTATGTATTGAAAGATATCTTTTTTTTGTTCTTCTTTCAGTTAGGGTGAATATTTTCATTTTAGAGACGATTGAAGTTATACAGTCGTACCATGACCAGGAGCCGACGTGGCGTGATCTCTGAAGAGGCCAAAGACAAAAAAAGAAAGAACGCGGGTTCAAATTTTTATACACTCGAAAGGGATTTCCTCATTTAAAAACCGAAATTAAAGAAAATAACTGATTCTTGCAATTCTATGGCGGCTCGTGTTGTTATTCCCATGGACAGATCTATGTCAGATAGTTGTAACATTGTAATTAGGTTTTGAAAAGCGCGGAAAACCAAAAGCCCGGTGCACCAAAAGTTGAAGTAAAAGGATTTTATCTTAAATTTAAGTGGTGAGAAAAGAAATAATCTTAAAAGCACGGAAAAATTCCACTTTTCCCATGTCTGGCTCAAGAGACAATGATTTCACTCATGGACGACTGCCAGCAGCTCAACCAAGACAGACCCGCAACAACGATCCCGACAACAAATCAGAAACCAAGAAACCGTGTTCATATCGGAAACGCTATCACTGTACCTAGCAAGCCTTTAATTTATCTTAACAAACTTACACTACTTTGCCTGTTCTTATCATTCCTGAAACGGCTTGACTGGGCAATCAGCCGCTTCCATCCGTGCCATAAAAAAACGATCTAAACTCACAACTCACACGCTCAAATATTGTCATAAGAATAAAGGAAAGTAAAATCTGCTGGAACTACCGTCGAAAGAAAGTTTTTTTTATCATTTTAACGAATGACCGGCAAAAGCACGCGAGGAAAGATTTGAGGAAAGAATAAAATTGGTTTGAACCTTTATAAGAATAAAAAGCATTGTTATTACGTGTATTTAAACTAGTTATGAAATTTTTTTAAAATAAAAATTCAAGGAAATAAAACTGATATTTCGATGAAAAGCTAAGTTTTTGAATTTTAAAGTAGTGTAAAATGGTATTTGTACGATAATGTGCTCCAAGTTATGAGAAAATAATAATATTTCTATTAATTTGTACTAATTAAAAAATCTAATTACGATTTTAAAAAAACCCTTTCTTCGAGCACCTACTATCCAAGAAGCACCATGCCTAATTTGATAGATTCCAGGGTCCAGCTGGTCTGCCCATAGAGCAAGCACACCCTATATGTAACAAAGCTAGAATCAAGAATTACTTGTGCTCACCCATGGTGACCACAATAGAACCGCCATGATTTCTCCCAATTATCATTACCAAAGAACACCAGAAATTGTCCATTTGCTGATGAGGCCCCTTTCTACAACGTTGTAAACACTAAAACATGATGAAATACCCTCCTGAATCACATAAATATAAGAAAAAGGCGTGTATGTTCCCTTTGTGCCGTTAGTCTTCAAATTTAAGGATTTTGTCCCACTTGTCAGGGTTTTAGAAGCTTCAAGAATTATTCTAAGACAGGTGAGAGTTCGCTTGTCCATCAGATTTACTTGACAGTAAATGAGTTCCAAAAGAGAAAAATGATTCAGCTACCTGTAACATGTACTCACACCCTTCTCTAAAGATGACCTTTCTGCCTAGTTGGAATCTGCGGGAGCAATAAAAATCTAAGTGCTCATATTTAGTCATCAGTTTGAAAACATGTTACTAGCTATTTTGTTTTAGAAAAGGCACAGAAAGTTCTTTTCCTTTCTCCTCTCTCTCGGAGGCGGGCATGGGGCAACTTGGCCAGAGTCCAGCACTGGGCAACAACAACTACCAACTCCCATAATGTTTAATGAGACAGAGGAAACTTATTCTCAAATTCTTTTTTTTTATTTATAATAGATCGTGGCTAATCTAACTCTTTAAACATTATTTTTTAAATGGCCATTTTGCCTATATGGGGCTAATCTCGCCAATTTAATGGTAATGGCTCTGATAATATATTGTAAAGTATTTATTCCAAATTGAAAATATTGTTTTTTTATTTTGTAATTGTTTTAATGTTACCGTAAATACACTGCCTGGCAAAAAAAAGCCGTACACTCTAATATTTCGTCGGACTACTTTAATGCCCTTTCTGCGCATATCTTACAGATTCTCAATGGGATTGAGGTTGTGACTTTGGTGGAGACCAAATTGGCTAATGAACTCTATGTTCTTAGAACTGATTGTCACAATACGAGCTGATGAGCTCTACATTACATTCTTTTGAAAAATGCCATTTCCCATCAGAAAGTTAGCTAATCCATTGATGAATAAGATGGTCGCCTGCGGCCTATATATATCTAGAAGACTTCTATTTTACTTCTATAGTGTTGTTGACTCCATGTCCAGCAACAGAAAACATTCTGGATCAAAAACACTTCCTCCAGAGGCTTTACAGTGGTTACGGTACTCGATTTGGATGCAATGTCGTGCTTCTTCAAGTCCTGATGTAAATCATCGTGTTGGAAGAGAGTAAATATGGACTTGGTCTGACCACGATTTTATTTCAATGCCTGGCGGTCCGATCTTTATTTTCCTTGGCAAAATTGCATCTCTTTTCTTTCGATTAGTCCTGTAGCTAGAAACTTCACAATGTGGATAATACAACTTTAACCCCATTCCTTCGAGTTCTCATTTCATCGTACGAGAGGAAATAGTTTAGATTTTACTTGTCGTTTCTAACGATGCCTTGGTCACGATTGTTTAGATCGTTTTCCTGATCACATGTTTCCAAGGAAGATGATGGTCCATTCACATCTTTGCAGGATTTAATACTACGCTGGCAGTGTTACAAACTAAGTTACCTAGTAATTTCCAGCTATCTTCTTGTAGGATTTCTTCCCATTTATGCAAGTCAATAAGTTGCCTCTTCTTGCACTCTGATAGCTTTTCCATGACCGCGTATAACTCTTTTCCTCCATTATTACTTTGAAATGATAGATTGCAATGTTTCTTCTGCAATATTATTTAAAGAGGCAATACAAGGCCACTTATGCAAATTCTTGGCATACATATTATAACGCGGAAATGTAAATAATAAATGGATGTCATGTGTATGAATTGATACAGCAAGTGTGGTTCATCATTCTGTACATAGTGATGTTGTTATGAGTAATCACGGTATGAGCTTTTAGCTATTCACAGTAAGATGCTATATTTAAAATAAAGAATTGATTTATTTTCTGCATGCTCTGCTCCGGAGTGATTCTTATTGAAAAAATCACACCCTGCATCTAATCCCGCACAAATTTTCAATGCAGGTGTTCTGTAACATTTTAAAAAATTTGTATGTTTGAATCTGGGTCATGACTTTTTTTTTGGCCAGGTGCGTGGATTTATGTCTCTCACGTCGTTTAGAATTATGCACTTTTGTCTCTCTACCTCATATATTTTGCTTTGCCATATCCATGCAACTGGAATATTTATATCTCAAAGGTGCTCCTGAAATTGCAGAAGTTACTTGATTGCCCTCCCCACTGCCTCGGAACCTACTGAGTTCTTAGAGAGATCACGCCCAGATTGCTGCCATAGAGACGGAAAAATCAAGTGGTGTAATTCTATTTTGTGAAAGAATAATCTTTCTACCATTTCTATTAATTACTGTTCATTACTACTAAGAAGAACCTTGTAGATTCCCAACGCCAATGGTGGAAAGTGAGTAGCCCTGACCAAAAAAAGAGCCTCCTAGATAATTATACATTTTTTTAAAACTCTTAGATCATTAGTTATGAGGCAAAAAGGTGTTGGAATTCTACTGACTTTCATTTACACAAACAAAAAGGATAAAATGAATGTCTCTGCAACTGTTTCATATACTCAGCATAAGGTTATAATTTATAATATATGGTTAAAATGATTTTGTCTAGGTGAATATGCAACCAAAATGTCTGACAGTGTTCTATAAAAAAGATCTTTCCTCATTTCTGGTTTTTTCTCTCATTGAAGATTTGTCCCTGCTGTTTATGTTTTTCATTTTATCATTTGATACCTTACGGTCATAAATTTCAAAGAGAATAACTATAAAGAAAACACTCTTATGCCCTCATACTAAAAACATTTCCAACAATTAATACTGAAGAGAGCGTCAATCGTCATCAGTGTCCCAGTGAATACGATACTGAATAATTTTTCTTGATTTCACGTTAGATCCTTTTCCTTCATTGCTACAATATTTTCTAAGAAGTTTCGCGTGAAAAGTAATATTGAATGGAACCAGGTACCAATACATAATCAAACTGTGGTTTGCATTATACGAAAGATTTTACTCTGGCAGTGAACAAAGTCCCTTGTGACTAGAAAGCATCTTCGGATCATTGTAATTCTCTTTAATCTAAACACTTTATTGTGATAAAAGGTATTAATATTTATATGAGTTTCATTGTTTATATAAGCAAATAAATCAGATTTTCACACAATATCTGCGTTTACCCCAGGCTGTCTCCCCTACATCAAAAAATATCTCCACGTCCATCACCAGCCGTCTCTGGTAGATCAATTCTCTTCTCTTCTGCCAGCGTTCTACAATCTGGGCAACTAACATCTCGGATCGTTTAATAACTGTCTTACACTGTGGGATTAGGCAATCACTTCCTCTCAAGACCAGCCTTCGCAAGGCGTCAAAGTTTCATTAGCTTGAAGGAAGCTTATTAGCTGTCGAGGACGGGTGTGCAATAAGTGACAGTAGATCCTGTCCCAGTCTTGGTGGCCACAGTAAACAAATATTAGTATACGCCGTCACTTTGAAGCCTCAATATGATAAGTGCATAATAAAATCATTCCCTCATATTTCATATTTACTATGGCAGCGCCAATTTGGATGACTAATGGCGAAATAAAAATAAATATGCTCCTGGTTATTAATTTATCTGCTAAGCCATTGTATTGCTCTACAAATTTTTTAGGTGATGTCCAGAACACTTTTCCTTGAAATATCTTTAATGCTGGTAATCTTCATAAAAGAAATTCTTCATCTTTTCAGGGGGGTGAGAATGACTTTTCCAGCTGCTGATGACTACGTGGTATGAGTGTGTCGGAAGAAGAGAAGTGGGACGAGGAGGAAAGGAGAGACCAACGCAACTTACTCAGAGCAAAATTGGACAACAGACAAACAAGACGGTCACTTAAAAGTATGCCCTGAGAGAGCAATAGCCTCGATCATCTTAAATCTCCCTAATTTAAATATGTGACTAAATGAGATTCCCCACTGTTTTTTTTCCTTATTATGTGCCGTGATTCTGTCTGCCAGACAGTAGGTTTAGTACAACTAAAGTTCATCTTTCAGAGCTGTCTCTACAGTGTTGTTTTCTATCGAAAATTGTCAAATTTTGGGAATGCATTTTAATGAAAGTATAAAAATATATTTATAAAAAAAAAATTAACGGTATTGATTATTTTAGTGACATTTATACTACCAGGAAGCATTAGTGCTTGCATTGGCAATCTTAAAAAAGGGCTGAACTGATTTACCAAGAGAAATTTTTTCAGTAGTTTCGACTATCATTTCCATCTATCTTATCACCCCCCCCCCCCAAAAAAAAAAAAAAAAAAGCAACGACATTCCAAATTATCTAATGAATGGGCACTAAAATATTGTGTATTTATCAGATTCTGTTCTCTTGCACTTAGAAATGGACAATCCAAGAATTCAAGCATCCTTCTTGTAGCACTCATACTCTCAAAGTTTATATCCTACACATATAAGCAAATAAATAACAACGTGAAGGAGATAAAACGGCGTATAGCTTCGTGCGTCTACTTGGGTCTCAACGATCGGTTTTAATAACACGTTCTTCTACCACGACTCAAGTGCCTGAGGATCGACCTTCTTATCTATTTACGATCTTCCTCTGCCATCTCTTTAAATATACAGAGAAGGGCCGTCTAAATAGATAAATGTAAAATAATAGAGAGGGGAAACAGTATGTTTTTCAACGTGTTGTTATAAAATAAATAAAGGTTGCTTCTGCAAGGCCTCCCAAGGCTGGCGTCCGACTAATTTCATAATTCCCTCATTTAGGTTACCGTAATGACTGATACTTATTTCGGTACCCTCTTCCATTACAGAGCTTTCTCGATGGACGAACTGGTATCCCAGTGGCACTATTTTCTTCCCTGGCTGAATAATGAAAACGACGGCTTCCCCATCTGTCCTTCGCAAGTTATCTCCTGGCTCTCAACCCCATGCAAGTGATAGACTTAGGAGAAGAAGCTTTTATCGAGCCCTCGCAGAAACGAATGTCAGTTTTGACCTATACTTTCTTTCAGTTTCTAGTATGTAGCGTACGCGTTTCATCTTACCTGCTGAATTTATCCTGGGGAATACCAGTTATTTCTATAGGCAGGAGAACTTTCATGCATATAAATATATAAAATCCGTTGAACATTCTTTTTGAGCTTTAAATTTATATTCTTTACAAAAAAACTGAACTGGCTAGTTTCTTTCTTGTTTGCAGTTTCTTTCATCAGTTTTTTTCTTAAAATTGGTTAAAAAATTGTTTTTGTGACAAAAAATTTATTTTAATAAGTTCAATGCATCCATAAAGAATGATGTACTCTAACTTTAATTTGTTAAAAAAAATCCAAAGCATTAAACTTGAACTTGGAACGAAGAAGTCCAGTGGCGGCTCGTGAGCCTAGAAACGAGAGGGCGGCAAGATAATATTTATCGAGAGAATTACTTTGCGTTTCATTTATCTTCTGCAGGACAAATTTTTTAATTCCAAAGCCAGATGTTAAATTTCTGCTTTTCAAACAAATTCATACAATTGTATATGATATTTAATACTTAGTTTGCTAACAGAAAGTTAAGTAAATAAGATGTGATTTGATTCTGCTAACGTAATAAAATCGAGCTTCATGACACACACTCTCCTGTCCACTTCACTGATAACACTTTTCAAAAAATAATATCTTCTTCAAGAAAATCTAGCCTTCTGTCAAGAGAAAACACAAACCGAAACCAAACCCATAAACAGCCAATGAGATTGCAACTGTGTGAGAGCTGAGGGAAAATATTAAAAGAATATATTTTTCCTTGTTCAGTTGGTCTTGTACCAGCCAGAGCCCGTTTTAAGGTAAAGGCAGAAAGGATTGCTTTTTCTCCGATTTTCTTGCGCAGGAACGGATTTCAAGTATTACTTTGCAGCCCGTGACTCCGCTTCTCTTCGTTTAGATCTATTTTATGTCTTGTTTTCTTAATTCTTATTACTTTTGCTTTTTCATAAGTCATTGAACTCTGAGAATGGAAGTAAGAAAAAAAAGCGCATAAGATTAGTGATGAAAATAAAAGTTTAAAAAATAATTCTCTAGGTGCTTGCATTCCCACGGATGACGCCATTACCGTCTTATCTGTTCAGATTTAGTGCTACTTGGCTTAGAAGGTTTGGCCTTTCATAATATAGAAGACAGTAACCTTTAAAATACCTTTTACAACTAGAATTTAGTCAGATGAGCAAAACATTTAACACTGTTAAAATGCGTCTTTCATCTGTCGTTTTAAAATAATCGTCGACTGTTCGTTTGGCGAAAGCCAACCGCAACCGCGCCACATCGTATAATCTCTGCACACACATTCATAGATCATCATGTTGCACCAGAGGTACGCAAACTTTTAACTTGTACTATTGCTGCTTTTTGGCGCTTTACTGTCTGTCCGCTGGCCTGGTTGTTCCGGCGGTGGCGGTCGCCATATAACTGATTATGTTAGAAAGATCCTCGAATAGCAGGAACTACCGGAAGTCTGCTGGTTTTATTTTTTCTTTGGCGCCAGTTTGCGGCGGTAAAGAGTCGTTGATCATTCATCTTTTCGGTTTTGCTGTAGTTGCCTTCTTTTCCCATTTGGCGCCAAGTGCGCCAATGTAACAAACTTGAATGAACTTCTGCCTGCCTGAAATGGATTCCCCGTACGATAACTTGTTCTGAGTATGACGGCCACCATCCAGAGACAACTTGGTGGGAATTGTCACGGGATAGAAGTACTGTACATCATCTGTAGCTATCAAATGTGTTATCTAAATTTTCACCGAATATATGCTTTGATTAATTTATATAAAATTAGATGAAAACATTTCTTTATTGGAAATAAACTGCCACCATTTTGTTTAAATGAAGCACCAAATCATGATATAATATGTGAATGAAGATACCTTCTCTGAATCTCTACAAATTTTGTAGGTTATCTTGATCTCCTTAAAGCGATGATCAGCGACGCTAATCAAACATTCTTTTTTTTACTTTTTTGCTTTAGGGGAGCTGACGTCGAAACGGTACAAAAATATGAAAATGGTCTGGACAATGCTATATCTGAAACTTTATGTATATTTCCCTGCAGTGAGTAAGTTAGTATTTTTTTCTGTCTCCTGATAACGAATGGGTTTTATTTTTTGAATTTCTGCTAAAGAGCACAAACGAACTTTCAATACATATTTCAAATCTTAGACAAATATAAAAAAAATTATTAATAAATTTATATCAAAATATTCTCCCATTGTAATATACTATTTAAATCAAAATGATTGCAAGTTTTTAAAGAAACATCATTTTGTCTTTACTTAAGTATGATTCTCACAGAATTTCTTCATATAGAGCACATGGAGGCCTATGAAGTTTTAGCTAAAAAAAGCCTTTAGAAACATGCACGATGGCACAAGCATTAACTGAATTAATAATTAACTTGTCCTTCAAAAAAGATGAGGCAAATGTTGGTCTGTATTTTTTTGTTCTCCTTGTAATAATAATAAAATAAAGATATAGGATTTGTTAGAGAACAAATATTTTAACAGAATTGTTCTTTAATGCTTGTGATTTGCTTGTGGCTGATGTTTTTTAAATGTATTGCAATCTTTTTGAATATAATAGCTTAATTCATTTATAAAACAAAAGGAAACAGTTTAAGGAAAAGTATTTATTTAAAATTGTGGTGATACGAAATTTTAGATTATACAACCTGAGTTCAAAAGATTTTAATTAATATTTTGCTGAAGTAATTGCCTGCATCTGTGGTAGATATCTCAAAAGCCTGTCAATAGGGCTTCAAAACTATCGAATAAGCAATATTCTACCTAGTTTCTTTTTTTTTAACCTAAGATTGAAATCTCATCAAAGTCATTATTGAATACCATGAGAATGTTGAATAACATATTTGTAAGAAGAGTAAGAAAGTGAAGCTGGCCTCAGCTAACGCATACAATTA
Source organism: Araneus ventricosus (assembly GCA_013235015.1). Taxonomy (NCBI): domain Eukaryota; kingdom Metazoa; phylum Arthropoda; class Arachnida; order Araneae; family Araneidae; genus Araneus; species Araneus ventricosus. Next base: position 128,378 of record BGPR01003388.1, on the reverse strand, counting down.
TGTTAGATGACACTGACAATTACTGATCTTTATGTAGACAATAACAGAACATGTACAAGCATTACTAAACGAATTGTATTAAACAGTCCACAATTTGAAGTTTAAAATTTACTTTTAATGGGAAATATGAATATCAAATTATGCATAAGAGATTCTATTGCATTCCTGGCGAATAGTTTGTCGCCAAAGGCAATAGTTTTAAAATATAGTCAGTCTTACCTTAAAAAGCAACGATATGTTTTTTTTGAAAAATTGTGTTTATATAGTTTAAAGCGCCAGGAAAAAATATGAGACATAATGAACGTTTCAGTTCCTTTCAAAAAATAAAATTTGAAAGCCAACTTAACTACAAACACATCTGTTTAATAATAGCGAGAAAACTGTAAATAACGAACTGATTTACAGCGTTTGAATTTCTTGCATTCATTATTCCTTAAACGCTTTAAAACGTGAATTTGCAAATATACTATTTCTTAAACAATCCGTAAGTTATCAGCAAAGATACCATTTAAGAAAGTCGTAATAAAACAACCAATGAAAATGATTGGATTCAAACTTTTCCAGTAGCTTTAAAATGCATTCGTAAATGATGCTTAGTTTTACGATGAATCGTCGATAATTGCGCAGCCGACAGTATTAAAAAGTCGTTATGTCTGCGCCATTACTGCCATTTCTAGCACTGGAAATTAGCAACCTTGAAATCTATATCCAGCGACTATATTAATTTGCTGAAAGTACAACAAGAAGATATACTCTATGTATCATTGCACTCATTTAAATTGCCCTGAAAAGGATACGAATGTACATAAAAGTAACTTATGTTTGAGTAGAATTGACTTTTAACATATCATACTAAGCTGTAATAAAGCTATTATTACTAAAATCGTCCCTTTGTTGTACGGTGAAAAGCAGCACAAGCCTGGATAATCGAAAATGACGCTTTATTTAACGAATATTCCAGAAAACTCGAAGCACAGGTAACACGAAAAAGAAATGGTACCTTGCAGCAGTACAAGCAGTCAGAGTACCGCTATTGGGTAACAGAAACAGCAATAATGGCTGTTTTAAAGTGCCCTACTAGCTGATAAAACCTGCAATGCGAACAAGATCTGAAGAGATTATTCCAAACATTACTCCCCTTGTCTGAGCACCTCCTGATATTTTATAGCTTGAAAGCGCGACGTCACATACAGAATCATCTAAAAACGATCTGTATATTTCCGTTCCTAGTAGCGATAGGACGATAATTCTACCATTTTCGAGGTAACATTTAAATACGCTGGCGTCGGGGTGATATTATTTCACCCTACTCCCGGCATCCTACTGAAAACCCTCTGTAAATGCCTAAACAGTAGACTAATATTGCAGCTAGTACAGAGTGTCTGCAAATACTCAGCAAATTTAAAACGGAAACTGCTTCATCTTCGTGAAAATCTTTCTACTGCCTTGCAAAACATAGGAATACCGAAGATTATGTCATCCAGCTGGGATTCACATTTGTAGCTTTTATTTATTGTTAACTTGAGTTATGATTATATTATCTAGCGTTTATTCAATATATTTAAGCACATTTGTTAAAAAAAATTTCTTTTCGAAATGTGGGAAAAATTAGGGATCTAGTTTGTTTCTTTAAAATGAAAATGTCTATTTGTCTTCTTTCAACTGAAAACTGTCATTTTGGATGCAGTTGCTCCCTGCCCTTAGACGTCATTAATCATGCTTGTAGCTTTCATATACTGAATGAGTATATTTTGTGTAATTTACAGGATTGGAAGCGCCATTCCATGCTGAATACAAGCTGCCGGGCTTGGGCCTACTCAGCCAAAAGGAATGTGCACTAACATCCCGTATATTCCTGCACAGAGATCCAAAGACCTCCCGGATCCTGAGCAAGATTTGATCCAGATAGGTGGAGGAATAAATACCTCTTTAATGAGAGTGAGATAGTTAACTACCCAATTGGGTGCACTACACTTTGCTCGCGCTGCATTGGCTGGGGTTTACTACCGATTTCAACGCTCAATGCAAGCTGTCACCATTTTAATACCGTTTTTTCACCGCAATTTCTCAAACTCAAAATTTTAGTCTTGACTGCGTACATTATCAACGACAGAATTTTGAGTGTTTAATCATTAACCTTCTTCGGTCGAGCGATCTAATCTGTGATGAAGCACCCATATTTTTTTTTGTGCAGCTTTTAATGCTAAAAAAGCAAGCGGACTTAGCAGCTTCCCGGCCTCTACCACCTGCTAATAGGTATAGTGGCTTTTTCTCTAGTGTTTTGATGCACCTGAGGGGCACATTAATCTGGTAGATGGGTTGGTGCCCTGATTACGTTTGTATTTTTGATTTCAATTTTTTTATATACCTAAGCAAAATTTCGAATGCCTGTGTCCCAGCCCTAATTCAATGATATTATCGTTATTTCATTATATTGTTTTAAAAATGTCAAATTATTTCTAAGCTCGTAAATGATACAGTTGTCATTGCTAAGGAACCTACGGGAAAACAGTTTCAACCTCCTGAATTCTGGACATTTTGTTATTGAAATTGCAAGGAAATACAAAAAGTAATTTAAAAACTCAAATATAGCTTTGAAATTTCCACTGGACTAGTTCAGTTTGATGTTTCTTTCCTCCCAAAGTTTCTCTGGCCAGAATTTAATCTTTCAGTCTGCAGATGAATTGCGCCCGAATGTGTTAGCATTTCTCTTGGACTCGCGCCTGACCGAAGGTTAAGAAGCAAACTTATTTCGACTAGGCCAGTGGTCGGCAAACCTATTATCAAAAAAGAGGCAAAGATAAGTAGTACAACGATTAAGATTCCTTTGAGACAAATTTTCCTCGTGTTTTTGGTATTTGGTTTAAACTAGTTACTAACATTAAATAAAGGATAGCGTTATTTGCAGATACTGTACCTACGGACAAAATTATATTTACAGGTACGTACTCATGAATAAATTATTATTTGCAGGTACTGTACCTGTGAATATACGTTATTTGTAAATACTGTACAACGGATAAAGAATATTTGTGAAGCATTTTTTCCCAGTCTATATTAGATAAGTGTGTAAAATATTGCATAATTTATGAGTTCCAGATGACAGTACATTATTTTAATATTTTTAGAGCTTTCTAGTCAGAGCAGCATATATAAATGTAATAATTTAATTAAACTTATTTTATGCAAGTGGCACCACTAGGTGAATATGAGAAATGAATTATTAATTTTTTTTCATTATTTAGTCTTTAATATATACCATTTTGTTTATAATAATGAACTGTACATTAAAGGGGCTAAAAAAGCAAAAAAATACCAAAATAAAACAATTCCTCTACTAGTTAGCTACACTAATAAAAAAGGACTGCTTTATCTGTTTTAATTTAGAATACTTTAAGCATCAGAAAAGAAATTAGAATAGGAGTTATTTTAAATTTGACTGATAATAAACTAAGTTTGGAAAAAAGGAGTAAAAAATAAATAAAATACTGAATTTCAACGACTTAACTTTTGAAAGAAATGATCTGAATACACATTCTGCACCGGTTGGTGATGCTTGCTGAGAGGAGTGAAAACATCTGACTAAGCGTCCTAATTTCGTGACGAGTCAGTGCTCTGACAATTGCAACACCCAGACTTCAAAGCTCGAAGTCCGTACCGCAATAGGTGGTTTTTGGCACATTTTAGCTCCCTGCGGATTTGTTAAAACTTTTAAAAATGGCAATTTGGAATTTTTCAAAGAAAAATTTTATATTTTTCTAGTGTTAAGTATTATAAGATTTTAAACTATTGACTTAGGATTCCTGCTAATCCATGTGGAAGTTGTTTAAAAATTATTTGATGGTGAATAAGACATCTTTTAAGACATGGATCTCTCCTGAACTGTAAATTTGATTTTTGATTAAATATCTGAGGCAAAATTTTATCTCTTTTAATAAATTCTTTTTCATAGAGTTTAGTAAAACAGATTCGTAGGAAACTGGCACCCAAACTAGAAGATGACAGAAATCAAAAAAGCACCATATGTTTCCACTAAAATATTTAAAAGTCAGTCTCACAAAATACCAATTCAGTTCTCTATAATCTCGAGCATAAAAAAGAACAATCCTACAGAAAAAAGGGTTCAGAAAATAGCCCAATAGAAGGAAATTAAAGCGATATACCCAAAATAACGTTTTATTCGTAGGTACAGTAAAATGCAAATAATCACTTCCTTAAATAAACACAGATATTATAATAATCAGACGTAGTCGAACCGATTTGTGGCTCAGCCGTACCGAGTACAAAGATGCGTTCTGCTGACCACTGGGCTAGAGATGAATTGCATTTTTCTGAACACAAGTAAAGTTCTTACTAAAAGTCAAATCTAGAATTCCTAAGCGAAAAACTGTGGGCTTCTTTTCCTCAGAATATTCCCTATGACTGCAATACTCTGAACTAAGAAACTGAATTGTTAATGATACAAACCTGAAGCAATGTCTTCTGTTCGCCAGAACACGAATAAAAGGGCTCTGTAAGCATTCCTACTGAAAGGTCCTGAAAGTTTGACTACTTTTGATAAATATCCAAAACTGCAGATACCAAAGCACCGAATATTCTGTTTTCTGGCACTTTTTCACACACTGAAATAATCTTAATTGGTTAATGTCATTACAAAAATCGTCTGGTGGTGTAGGCGAATGTGGTTCAAATTAAGAGGTTTTAAAAAATAATTTCTACGAATTATATTTACATTAAATAAACTTTATTCCACGAATATTTGAAAAACAAAACGTAGTACAGGTAGCGCAAAATTAGGTTAGCACTTTATAAGTTTATAACAGAAGTAGACAGCAGATCAATAATAAAATCAGTAACAGCACTTCAATAGCGCGCTTTCTATGTATATTTGTTCACCACCTTCACTCGCAGTCGCAATCCAAAGATTGACCTGCTCGGATGATATCCGTTATTTATACTTTTTCGACAGGATGTATATCACATAGTCCCTCGAAGGTTCTAGATATTTCTGTTTCTAGTAAAGATAGGCCATATATTTCATGTATTTTAGAGTTTGCTTGTCGCCAAATTGATCACAAGTCAGTAAATGGTCGCAAAGTCGGATTCATTGGCTTTGACTTACAGTAAAACCTCTGTAAAACTTCTTTTTCCCTATGATTAGCATGTTAGAAACAACTTTACTCCTCTCTGTACAATATCTTGAAATAAGCATGAATTCCTCGATCTCAAGATTTTCTTTGATTCATCAGCATTATAATTTTGATGTAAAATCAAGGCGGAAATGGATTATATGCACAAACAAAAAACACCTTTTTTTCTGTGAACAACTCGTTCCCAGAAAGTAGTTTTCTCCCAGAATGGGAAGTTATTCTTATGGAATACTGTCATTTATCGAGTGAACTTGATATTGAGATTAATTTAAAAAATATAAATTTTCTCACCTTAGGTTCAATACTGAAGAAAAAGCAAAGTGAGAACCCTTCTACCTACTCAATGCGTCTGAGCTGGCCCTAGGAACGTATAGGAATGAGATTCGCCCTCTTGAGATCAAGATCTGCCTTCTATACATCCTCGCAAACTTCAAGATCAAGAGATTCCGAGGACTTGTTGCATGCAATAATATATCAAGTATAAATCTTCGATCAATGTACTTCTTTACTGTTACACCACCGTATATTTGTTGGAAAGTATATGTTAACATGAAAAGAATGTCTTAAATTTAAGGGAAGAGTTGGTTTCCCTTGTTTCTTTTTATCGTATTTATTCACACAATACAATAAATGCAAAAATGCTGGCATGAAAAAATAAGCATAATTCTAGGTTATTAATTCGTTATAGGTGTAATATTATTATTATTGTACATTTTCATGATAAGTTTTTTAAAACAATTCGAAAATTCCTTCGTTGAAACAGAAATTTTTTCATTAGTTTGATCTCGTTCTATCATAATCATCAATATAGTCATCAAATTGTCATCCATCTGATAATTATCATCTTCATCTGACAAAGAACTCAAATCAGAATCACAAAAGAAACTTGCGGACCTCTAAAATTTCATTAGAGTCAAACACTTCACTAAAAAAAAATAGTAATCAGATAAAATTAAGACAGAAAAACGGGCAAAAATTTAAAAAAAAACTCAACTGCATATTTTAACTAAATAAATGATGAAAAAACATCCTTCAAAATCTGCTAAGTAAATGATAAAATAACTTGAACACGTTCCTAGACGATTGAAATCCATTGTATCGCATGGATACAAAACAGTTTAATGTTAGTATGATTGAATATTATGGACAGAAAATAACAATTTAGTTATTGTAATGAGTAAATTAATTCATAACAAAGAAAAAAAATATTTTAAAATTAGTGCAATATTTGTAATTAAGTAATAAAAAAGGATCACTTTTATCGCCCAGGAGCTTACATTGTTATTTTGAAAAACGCGCTGTGAAATCGTAATCGTGGACAAGTAACACCATCTGTTGGCTAGAAGAAAATTAGGCAAGGTATTTCACGACGCATGTATACACCAGGTTTCTTTAACTTTTAATTGCCATCCAGATTTTAAAAAAGACAAACATTTGTGGTCAAGAAGTGTGGATACACCAGAACCGAAGATAAGCTGCATCCAGTCTGTAGATTGCGCCATGTGACCTGTATGGTGAAATTAACTAAACTTTTGCATTGATCGGGTTAAAATAAACTATTTTGAGATCAAGCGGGTACCGAAATTGGAAAAATTTACCTACGGACCCTACGATCCCGATACGAAAAATTGTCGATAAATATAATGAAATGTCTAACAAAACACTTTACATTGTAGAACATTGACGTAGAAGGCTACCAAATTTGGCATGCAGTTACTTCTTTGGGTAGAAGGTGCTCCTTAAGAAAGGGCTTAGAAAATTTTAATTGATTTTAATTAAAATTAATCGAAAGTTTAACAAGCTTCCCAATAAGTTCGGCGACGTTATTGTCGCAGAACAATTTTATGTCACTTCAAATCCAAAATTACCTTCTGAGTGATACAACAGTTCTTTTAATGATACCAATTTTATTGGTTTTAGTTAATGACGTTTATACAATCGCTATGACGATATTAAATAACCTTTGTGTACGTTATCGCTATATAATTATGAGAATTTTATTTATATATATATACTGATACATCTCTGACTCTCTAAAGCCCGAAGAATTTGAATTATTCTTTTTTTTTAATTCACTGAATGTAAATGTTTTCTTGTTGTATCTTTGAAAGGGAAAAAAGTAACAGTTCTGACGGAGATAATACTTAATTGGGATCAGCCGACAGGAGTGTACTGTACATGTATGCTGGATATAGTTTTGTAAATGGCTGATCTATTCTAATATACTTTTGTATACCACATTATTTGCACGGATGTAGTAGTTGTGTGGCTGGATACACGAATACGCCATGGCAGCTGCTCAAGAAAAATATGAGCCTTTTCCAAATGTACATCCGCCAATTTCAGCATCTGCCGTCTCTGAGCTTCCTGCAAATGACATTTTGAAGGACGGTAGCCTTTTGAATTGAGATGATAAATCCTTTCCTGGTGTTATCGAAAGGTGAATTAAGCACTCTTCTCCCTATCAGTCATAACAATAGCTTCACGACGTTTAAATTTAGGTGTACTGCCGTTTAACCGCGTGCCATTGCGCAAACCGGTGGTATATTAGAGGTTACGTATTAGTAGTACTGGCACACTGACTATCATTCTAGGCTTATCGAAGGTGCCCTTGACAATTCTAAGATCTTGAAGAGCTCTACAGAATAAGGACATGCCCTTGTTAATGCCCATTACCGTATCTATGATGGATATTCTGTAATACCTCACCGTGAAAGTTAAATGAAACATCGAGAGAATAACGGCTCAACGCCGCTGGATCACTGTAACCGGCCCAAAGCTGCAAGTGCTACGACAACAGAAACCGGAAGTGTAAAGTCTCCTTTGTTGTTAATGGTAAAAGCAATATTTTCTTATATTGACTTTAACATTCGAAAAGCCCGCGCGCGAAAGAGAATTTGGTTTTGAATTTATTTCTATAAGAATAAAAAAGACTTGTTAGAAATTATGCTAAGCAAAAATATTTTAAACCTTAATAACAATCAGAAAAACATTTCATCGCAAATACAATTATATTAGGCATTAAAAGATCATTTCGTCTTAAAATGGCATAAAAAATAATTGCTTTGTCTAATAAAGCATTTCAGAAGTTATTATAAAAAAAACGCTCTTAAGCAATAGGCTTAAAATTGACTAATGTCTTGTTATTTAATTAAATATATTAAGAACTAATTAACTCTGAAAGTTGAAAAATAGCACCTTGTGTGTAAATTTCATGTCGCTAATGTTCACTGTTTAGGGAGGATTTCTTGCATCTCGACTATCAGACCGACAGACAGACAGTTTTGATATAATTTCTGCCTTGTTTTATAGATATTTATAAACATACGTCTTCTAGAAAGAAAGATAAATTAGTTGAAAGTCTAACCGTTTCCTAGAAGGGAAGTAGATATAATTGTTATTTCAAAAATCGTCTGCACGTAAAATTGAAAAATCTTACAAAATTGAATGGAAAATGTCACAGAAATAAAATTAATATCATTGAAAAGGTAGAATTTTTTATCTTTAATTTGTATAAAATAATTTGTATCGACAATTTGTTCCAGTTACAGCGGGAAAAAAAGGATTACGCGATAGTTGATTTTAAAATAATTTATTCCACATGTTTTCGCATTCTGAAGGGTCACGTGACAGCAGGATTTGAGGTCAGTAGTCTTCATCGCGAATCGCGGAGCTAATGGCTTTCTTTGTTAACTATTTTAATCTGTAGTCAAAAAAATAATTAATTTAACGTGGATTTCCCTCCACTCCAATGGCGTCCGTTCCCTAATTTTGAAGCTGCTAACCTACAATTTTCATCCAAATGGTTTTGTGGTTCTTGGTTTGTGCTTAATAAATAGACAAACAGACACACTTTCGCATTTATTATATTTATTTAGTTGTTACCCGCAGACTTCGTGTGCGAAGAATTTTAATTATTCTTTTTTAATTCATGAACGTAAATGTTTTGTTGCATTTGAAAGGGAAAGGAAAAGTTCTGACGGTTGATAATACTCTAATTGCTATTGACAGGAGGTACTCTGTGGTTTTATTGCTTTTTGATATATAGTTATGTAACTGTTTTATCTATGATGATATACTTTGTATACTCACGTTTTGCACGGATGTAGAGGTTGTGTACGTGACACGTGAACAGGCCACATAATTGCCCATGGGAAAAATATGGTTTTTCCAATGTGTACGCCTGCCACTTTCAGTGTCTGGCCCCTTGAGCTTCGCAATGATATTTTTACAGGGATTTATTACCTTTTGAATTGAGATGATAAATCCTTTCGGTGTTATCGGAATATGTGAATTAAAACACTCTCTCTTCTCCCTATATCATTATACAGTAGCTTTCACGACGTTTGTAAATTTTAGGTGCGTGGTAATTTTTTAACCGTGTGCCATTGCGCAGTCTCGTATATCGAGGTTAGGTTACGTATTAGTAGTACTGGCACACCGACTATCATTCTAGGCTTGTCGGAAGGTGCCCCTGACAATTCTAAGATCTTGAAGAGCTCTACAGAATATGATGCTCTTTGTTAATGCCCATTACCGTATCTACAGAAGGATATTCTGTAATATCTCACTATGAAAATTAAACAAAACTTCGAGAGAATAATTCACTAACGTCATTGGATCACTGTGTAACCGTATTAAAAGCTCTAAATGCTACCACAACAGGAAACCGGAAGTGTAAAGTCTCCTTTGTTGTTTATGGTCAAAGAAATCAATATTTTCTTATATTAATTTTAACACTGGCAGAAGTCCGCGCGCGAAACAGTAATTTGGCTTGAATTTATTTCTATAAGAATAAAAAGTATTGTTAGAAATTACGTTAAAAAATATTTTTAAACCTTTATAGCAATCGGAGAAAATATTTCATCGCAATGGCATTAATAGCAGTAAAAAGATCATTTTCTGGTCTTTAAAATGGCCAAAAAATAATTGTTGGCTAATAAAGATTTCAGAAGTTATTGGCAAAAAACGCCTAAGCATTAGGCTTAAAAGCGGCTAATGTTCGTTATTTAATTAAATATCTTAAGAACTAATTAACTCTGAAAGTTGAAAATAACACCTTTGACCTAAAAATATTCTCTAGAATGCCGTGTGTAAATTTCACGTCGCTACCGTTCACCGTTGACGAGGAGTTCTTGTGATCGACCGACCGACAGACAGATACATGTAAAATCTGCCTTATTTTATGGATACTTATAAATATAAGCAAAATTTTCAGAAATAAAGGCAAATTAGTTCAAAGTCTAACCATTTCCTAGCAAATGAGTAGCTATAAATTTGCGTTATTTCAAAATCGTCTGCACGTAAAAGTTAAAAAATTAATAAAAAATGAATGGAAAATGTCACAGAAATAAAATTGGTATAATTGAAAAGGTACAATTTTTATCTTTAAGATGGTATAAATATAATTTGTATCGGACAATTTGTTCCGAAGTTACAGCGGAAAAAAGGATTACGTGATAGTTGATTTTAAAAATAATTTATTCCACATGTTTTCGCATTCCTGAAGTATCACATGACAGTTTATCCTTAATAATATAATAAATGCGAAAGTGTGTCTATCTGTCTGTCTGTCTGTTTGTTAAGCTTTCACGAAAAAACTACCAAACCGATTTGGATGAAAATTGGCAGAGTTGTAGCTTCAAACCCAAGAACGGACATAGGCTAGGTGAAATCACGTTAAATTAATTATTTTTGACTACAGATTAAAAATAGTTAACAAAGAAAGCCCATTGACTCCGCGATTCGCGATGAAGATTTTTATTTTTCAATCTACTGTCACGTGACCCTTCAGGAATGCGAAAACATGTGGAATAAATTATTTTTAAAATCAACTATCACGTAATCCTTTTTTCCGCTGTAACTTCGGAACAAATTGTCCGATACAAATTATTTTTATACCGTCTTAAAGATAAAAATTCTACCTTTTCAATGATATTAATTTTATTTCTGTGACATTTTTCATTCAATTTTTATGAATTTTTTCAATTTTACGTGCAGACGATTTTGAAATAACGCAAATTTATATCTACTTCGCTTCTAGGAAACGGTTAGACTTTCAACTAATTTATCTTTCTTTCTGAAAATTTTGCTTATGTTTATAAATATCTATAAAACAAGGCAGAAATTATATGTGACTGTCTGTCTGTCGGTCGAATGGTCGGTCACAAGAAATCCTCCTAAACGGTGAACGTTAGCGACATGAAATTTACACACAAGGTGCTATTTTCAACTTTCAGAGTTAATTAGTTCTTAATATATTTAATTAAATAACGAACATTAGTCAATTTTAAGCCTATTGCTTAGACGTTTTTTGCCAATAACTTCTGAAATCTTTATTAGACAACAATTATTTTTATGCCATTTTAAAGACCAGAAAATGATCTTTTTAATGCTATTAATTACATTGCGATGAAATGTTTTTTCTGATTGTTATTAAGGTTTAAAAATATTTTTGTAACGTAATTTCTAACAAGTCTTTTTATTCTTATAGAAATAAATTCAAGCCAAATTACTCTTTCGCGCGCGGGCTTTTTCCAGTGTTAAAGTCAATATAAGAAAATATTGCTTTTTTTACCATTAACAACAAAGGAGACTTTACACTTCCGGTTTCCTGTTGTCGTAGCACTTGCAGCTTTGAATGCGGTTACACAGTGATCCAATGACGTTAGTGAATTATTCTCTCGATGTTTTGTTTAACTTTCACAGTGAGGTATTACAGAATATCCATCTGTAGATACGGTAATGGGCATTAACAAGGAGCATCATATTCTGTAGAGCTCTTCAAGATCTTAGAATTGTCAGGGGCACCTTCCGATAAGCCTAGAATGATAGTCGGTGTGCCAGTACTACTAATACGTAACCTCGATATACCGAGACTGCGCAATGGCACACGGTTAAACATTACACACCTAGGTACAAACGTCGTGAAAGCTATTGTTATGACTGATATAGGGAGAAGAGAGAGTGTTTTAATTCCACGCCTTTCGATAACACCGAAGGATTTATCATCTCAATTCAAAAGGCTACAAATCCCTTTAAAAATGTCATTTGCGAGGCTCAGGGCCAGATACTGAAAGTGGCAGATGTACATTTGGAAAAACCATATTTTTCGCATGGGCAACTATACATGGCGTATTCACGTGTGTCCAACCCACACAACTTCTACATCCGTGCAAATAATGTGGTATACAAAAGTATATTAGAATAGATAAACCATTTACAAAACTATATCAGCATACATGTACAGTACACTCCTGTCAGCCGTCCAATTAAGTATTATCTCCGTCAGAACTGTTACTTTCCCCTTTCAAAATGCAACAAAACATTTACATTCGTGAATTAAAAAAAAGAATAATTCAAATTCTTCGAGCACGAAGTCGAGGGTAACAGCCAGTATATATATATAAATAAAATTTACTCATAATTATAGCAACGATAACGTACACACAAAAAGTTATTTAATATCGTCGCAACGCGCGATTGTATAAACGTCGTAACTAAAACAATAAAAAATTGGTATCATTAAAGACATTGTATCACTCAGAAGGTAATTTTTTGGATTTGAAAGTGACGCAAAAATTGTTCTGCGACAATAACATCCTCCGAACTTATTGGGGAAAACGTTAAACTTTCGATTAATTTTTAATTAAAAATCTAATTAAAATTTTCGAAAGCCCTTTCTTAAGGAGCACCTTCTACCCAAGAAGTAACTGCGTGCCAAATTTGGTACTTCTACGTCTAATGTTCTACAATGTAAAGTGTTTTTGTTAGACATTTCATTATATTTATCGACAAAAATTTTTTCGTATCCGAGATCGTAGGGTCCGTAGGTAATTTTTCCAATTTCGTGCCATGATCTCAAAATAGTTTATTTTAACCCGATCAATGCAAAGTTTAGTTAATTTCACCATACAGGTCACGTGGCGCAATCTACAGATAGGATACAGCTTATCTTCTTCGGTTCTGGTGTATCACATGTGATACAAATGTTTGTCTTTTTTTAAAACTCTGGATGGCAATTAAAATTCCGAAACCTGGTGTATCACATGCGATACGTAATGAAATACCTTGCCTAATTTTTCTTCTAGCCAACAGATGGTGTTACTTGTCCACGATTACGATTTCACAGCGCGTTTTTTCAAAATAACAATATGGCTCCTAGACGTCAAAGTAAGTCCTTTTTATTACTTAATTACAAATATTGCACTAATTTTAAAATATTTTTTTCTTTTGTTATGAATTAGTTACTCATTTACAGTAACTAAAGTTATTTTCTGTGTAATATTCAATCATACTAACTTGTTAAACTGTTTTGTATCACGTGCGATACAATGGATTTCAATCACGTCTGGGAACGTGTTCCAAGTTGTTTTTATCATTTACTTAGATTTTGAAGGATGTTTTTCATCATTTATTTAGTCAAAATATGCAGTTGAAGTTTTTTTTTTTAAATTTTTGCCCGTTTTTCTGTCTTAATTTTTATCTGATTACTGTTTTTTTTAGTGAAGTGTTTGACTCCTAATGAAATTTTAGAGGTCCTGGATTGCAATGATTCTGATTTGAGTTCTTTGTCAGATGAAGATGATAATTATCAGATGGATGACAATTTGAGTGACTGTAATGATGATTATGATGAACGAGATCAAACTGGCGAAAAAATTTCTGTTTCAACAGAGAATTTTCGAGAAATTGTTTCGAAACTTATCATGAAAATGTACAATAATAATAATATTGCACCTATAACGAATTAATAACCTAGAATTATGCTTATTTTTCATGTAGCCTTTTTGCATTTATTGTATTGTGTGAATAAACACGATAAAAAAAACAAGGAAACAGCTCTTCCTTAAATTTAAGACATTCTTTTCATGTTAACATACTTTCCAACAAATATACATTGGTGTAACAGTAAAGGGAAATGCATGACTGATCACGAAGATTTATAGATATATTATTGCATACCTTCGTCCTCGGAGATCTCTTGATCTTGAAGTTTGCGAGGATGTATGAGAGGCAGATCTTGATCTCCAAGAGGGCGAATCTCATTCCTATGCAGTTCCTGGGGCCAGCTCCGAACGGTAGGTAGGTGAAGGGTTCTCGCTTTGCTTTTTCTTCGGCCGTGAACCTAAGGTGAAAAAATTTATATTTTAAATTAATCTCAATATCAAGTTCACTCGACAAAGCTATTCCATAAGAATATTCCCATTCTGGGAAAACTGCTAAGGACGAGTTGTTCACAGAAAAAAAGGTGTTTTGTTTGTGCATACCAATCCATTCCGCCTTGATTTTACATCAAGTATAATGCTGATGAATCAAAGAAAATCTTGAGATAAATTCAATAACTTATTTCAAGATATTGTTACAGAGAGGTAAAGTTGTTTCCCTAACATGCTAATCTATGGCAGGAAAAAGAGTTTTACAGAGGTTTTACTGTAAGTCAAGCCAATGAATCCCGACTTTTGCGACCATTTTACTGACTTGGCGATCAATTTTGGCGACAAAACGAAGCTTCTAGAAAATACAAGAAATATGGCCCTATCTTTACTAGAAACAGAAATATCAAGAACCTTCGAGGGACTATGTGATGTCACATCCTGTCGAAAAAAGTATAAATAACGAGATATCATCGAGCGAGTCAGTCTCTTTGGATTTTTGACTGCAGTGAAAGTTGGTGAACAAATATACACTAAGCGCTATTGAAAGTGCTGTTACTGATTTTTATTAGTGATCTGCTGTCTACTTCTGTTATAAACTTATAAAAGTGCTAACTAGTTTTGCTACCTGTACTACGTTTTGTTTTCGGAAATATTCGTGGAATAAAGTTTATTTAATGTAAAATATAATTCGTAGAAATTATTTTTTAAAACCTGCTTGTTGAACCACATTCGCCTACACCACCAGACGATTTTTGTAATGACATTAACCAATTAAAAGATTGTTCAGTGTGTGAAATGCTTAAGAAAACAGAATATTCGGTGCTTTGGTATCTGCAGTTTTGGATATTTATCCAAAAGTAGTCAAACTTTCAGGACCTTTCAATGGAATGCTTACAGAGCCCTTTTATTCGTGTTCTGGCGAACGAAGACGTTGCTTCGGGTTTGTATCCATTAACAATTCAGTTTCAAGTTCCAGAGTATTGCAGTCATAGAGAATATTCTGAGAAAAGCCCACGGTTTTTCGCTTAGCAGGAATTCTAGATTTGACTTTTAGTAAAGAACTTTACTTGTGTTCAGAAAAATGCAATTCATCTCCTAGCCCAGTGGTCGGCAGAACGCGGCTCTTTAGCCACTCGAGTGCGGCTAGGCCACAAATCGATTTCGACTACGTCTGATTATTATAATATCTGTGTTTATTTAAGGAAGTGATTATTTGCATTTACTGTACCTACGAATAAAACGTTATTTGCAGGTACTGTCAACTTTAATTTCCCTTCTATTGGACTATTTTCTGAACCCTTTTTTTCTGTAGGATTGTTCTTTTTTATGCTCGAGATTATGAAACTGGATGGTATTTTGTGAGACTTTTCAATATTTTGATGGAAACATATGGTGCTTTTGATTTCTGTCATCTGGTTTTGGGTGCCAGTTTCCTACGAATCTGTTTTTAAACTCTGTAGAAAAAGAATTTATTAAAGATGAAATTGCGCCTCAGATATTTAATCAAAAATCAAATTTACAGTTCGGAGGAGATCCATGTCTTAAAAGATGTCTTATTCACCATCAAATAATTTTAAACAACTACATGCAGTTAACGGAGATCCTAAGTCAATAGTTTAAATCTTATAATAACAACACTAGAAAAATGTAAATTTTCTTTGAAAAATTCAGAATTGCCATTTAAAAGTTTTAACAAATCACAGAGCTAAAAATGTGTAACCACCTATTACGGTACGGACTTCGAGCGAAGTCTGGGTGGTACAGTTGTCAGAGCACTGACTCGTCACGAAGTGGGACGCTTGGTCGAATCATTTTCCTCCTCTCAGCAACGTCACCAACCAGTGCAGAATGTGTATTTCAGATCATTTCTTTCAAAAGTTAAGTCGTTGAAATTCAGTATTTTATTTATTTTTACTCCTTTTTCCAAACTTAGTTTATTATCGGTCAAATTTAAAATAACTCCTATTCTAATTTCTTTTCTGATACTTAAAAGTATTCTAAATTAAAACGAATAAAAGCAGTTTTTAAAATCGCACTTTTATTAGTGTAGTAACTAGTAGAATTGTTTTATTTTAATTATTTTTTACTTTTTAGCCTTTAATGTACAATTCATTATTATAAACAAAATGAATTATATATTAAAGACTAAATAGTAGAAAAAAATTGTAATAATTCATTTCTCATATTCACTAAGTGGTGCCACTTGCATAAAATAAGTTTAATTAAATTAATGCATTATATGCTGCTCTGACAAGAAAGCTCTAAAAATATTAAAATAATGTACTGTCATCTGGAACTCATAAGTGTGCAATATTTTGCACACTTATCTATTATTATAGACTGGAAAATACTTCTAAATAATGCTTTATCCGTTGCTGCAGTATTTACAAATAACGTACAATACACAGGTACAGTACCTGCAAATAACAATTTATTCGTAGGTACAGTACCTGTAAATATCGTTTTGTCCGTAGGTACAGTATCTGCAAATAACGCTATCCTTTATTTAATGTTAGTAACTAGTTTAAACCGACTCTTAAAAACACGAGAAGAATTTGGCTCTCAAAAGGAATCTTAATCGTTGTACTACTTATCTTTGCCTCTTTTGACTAATGAGTTTGCCGACCACTGGCCTAGTCGAAATAAGTTTGCTTCTTAACCTTCGGTCGGGCGCAGTCCAAATGCTAACACGTTCGGGCGCAATTCATCTGCGAGACTGAAAGTTAAATTCTGGCTTAGGCTTTAGGAAAAGCTTATCAAACTGAACTAGTCGGTCATTCAAAGCTATATTTGAGTTTTTAAATTACTTTTTTGTATTTCCTTGCAATTTCAACTAACAAAATGTCCAGGAATTCAGGAGGGAGTTGAAACTGTTTTCCCGTAAGGTTCCTTAACAATGACAACTGTTGTCGATGCGAGCCTGAAATAATTTGACATTTTTAAAACAATATATTAGAAATAACGATCAATATCATTGAATTAGGGGCTGGGACACAGGCATTCGAAATTTTGTAGGTATATAAAAAAATTAGG
Organism: Araneus ventricosus; assembly: GCA_013235015.1. Classification (NCBI taxonomy): domain Eukaryota; kingdom Metazoa; phylum Arthropoda; class Arachnida; order Araneae; family Araneidae; genus Araneus; species Araneus ventricosus. The sequence continues at coordinate 111,037 of BGPR01003388.1, read as the reverse complement.
GAAATCAAAAATACAAACGTAATCGGGCGCAACCCATCTACCAGATTAATGTGCCCCTCAGGTGCATCAAAAGAACACTAGAGAAAAAACCACTATACCCTAATGTGAGTGGTAGGGAGCCGGGAAGCTACTAGAAGTCCCGCACCTTTTTTGGTAAAAGCTGCACAAAAAAATATGGGTGCTTCATCTCACAGATTAGATGCGCTCGACCGAAGGTTAATGAATTAAAGCACTCGAAGTCTGTCGTTTGATAATGACACGCAGTCAAAGACTAAAATTTTGAGTTTGAGAAATTGCGAGTGAAAAACTGATGATAAAATGGTGACAGCTTGCATTAAGGCATTGAAATCGATGATAAACTGACAATACACGGCATGACAAATGTAGTCTTGCCAATTAATTGGTTAACTATCTCACTCTCATTAAAAGAAGTGTTATTCCTCACCTGTCTGGATCAAATCGCTCGGGATCCGGGAAGTGCTTTGGATCTCTGTGCAGGGAATATACCGGGATGTTGATGCACATTCCTTTTGGCACAGTGAGGCCCAAGCCCGGCAGCTTGTATTCGGCATCGGAATAGCGCTCCAATCTGTAAATTACACAAAATATACTCATTCAGTATATAGAAAGCTACAAGCATGATTAATGACGTCTAAAGACGGGGAGCAACCGTCAAAAATGACGGTTTTTCAGTTGAAAGAAAGACAAATGAACCATTTTCTGTTTTAAGAAACAAACTAGATCCCCTAATTTTTCCCATTTCGAAAAGGAATTTTTTTAACAAATGTGCTTAAATGCTATTGAATAAACGCTAGATAATATAATCATAACTCAAGTTAACAATAAATAGAAAGCTACAAGTAACCGAATCCCGGCTGGATGACATAATGCGTGTTCCTATGTTTCTGAGGCAGTAGAAAGATTTTCACGAAATTAAACAGTTTCCGTTTTAAATTTATAGTGTTACGAACCTCTAATGCTGCTTCCCTGCAATATTAGTCCTACTGTTGGAAACAGGCATTTACAGAGGTTTTATTGGATGCCGGGGTAGGGCCTGACCAATACCCCGACCTTGGCGACCATTTAAAATGTTACCTCGAAAATGGTAGAATTATCGTCCTATCGCTACTAGGAACGGAAATATACAGATCGTTTTAGATGATTCTATGTGACGTCACGCCCTTTCGGAAAGCTATAAATATCAGGAGGTGCTCAGACAAGGGAGTGTGTTTGGAATAATCTCTTCGGAGTCTTGTTCGCATTGCGGGTTTGTCAGCTGTTAGACGCTGAGCGCTATTGTTATTGCTGTTTCTGTTCTTAATAGCGATTTTCTGACTGCTTGTGCTGTGCAAGTGCTGTTCTTTTCGTGTTACCTGTGCTTCGAGTTTTCTGGAATATTCGTTAAATAAAGCGTCATTTTCAATTATCCAGCTTGTGCACTGCTTTCACCGTACAACAAGAGGACGATTTTAGTAATAATAGCTTTATTACAACGAATATGATATGTTTAAAATTAAATTCTACTCAAACATAAGTTACTTTTATGTACATTCGTATCCTTTTCAGGGCAATTTAAATGAGTGCAATGATACGCCAAGTATCTTCATTGTACTGTAAAATTGTATAGTCGCTGGATATAGATTTCAAGGACCTTTAATTTCCAGTGCTAGAAATGGCAATGTGGCGCAAGACATAACTTGACTTTTTAATACTGTCAGAAACATAATTATCAAACGATTCATCGTAAAAACTAGCATCATTGCGAATGCATTTTAAAAAGCTACTGGAAAAGTTTTGAATCCAATCATTTTCATTGGTTGTTTATTACGACTTTCTTTAAATGGTATCTTTGCTGATAACTTGCGGATTGTTTAAAAATAGTATCATTGCAAATTCGTTTTTAAAAGCGTTTGAGAATAATGAATGCGAAATTCAAACGCTGTAAATCAGTTCGTTATTTACAACGGTTTTTCTCGCTATTTAATTAAAACGAATGTGTTTTGTAGTTAGGTTGGCTTTTCAAATTTTATTTTTGAAAGGAACTGAAACGTTCATTATGTCTCATATTTTCCTGGCGCTTTAAACTATAAACACAATTTTTTCAAAAAAAAAACATATCCGTTGCTTTTAAGGTAAGACTGACTATATTTTAAACTAGCCGCCTTTGGCGACCAGCTTGTTCGCCAGGAATGCCAATAGAATCTCTTATGCATAATTTGATATTCATATTTCCCATTAAAAAGCAATTTTAAACTTCAAATTGTGGACATTTAACCTGTGTTCGTTTAGTAACCTTGTACATGTTCTGTTTATTGTCTACATAAAGGTCAGTAATTGTCAGTGTCATCTAACACTTAATTGTATACGTTGTTGAGGCCAACTTCACTTTCTTACTCTTCTTACAAAATATGTTATTCAACATTCTCATGTTATTCAATAATGACTTTGATGATTTAAATCATGGATTTAAAAACTGGGTAAGAATATTGCTTATTCGATAGTTGAAGCCCTAAATGACAGGCTTTTGAAGATATCTACAAGATACCGAGCAATTACTTCAGCAAAATATTAATTAAAAATCTTTTGAACCTCAGATTTGTATAATCTAAAATTTCGTATCTTTTTTCCCCAATTTTAAATAAATACTTTTCCCTTAAACTGTTTTTTATTTTGTTTTATAAATGAATTAAAAGCTATTATATTCAAAAAAAGATTTTAATACATTTTAAAGAAACATCAGCCTGAAAGCAATCACAAGCATTAAAAGAACAATTCTGTTAAAAATATTTGTTCTCTAACAAGTCTGTATCTTTATTTTATTATTATTACAAGGAGAGAACAAAAAAAATGCCAGACCAACATTTGCCTCATCTTTTTTTGAAGGACAAGTTAGTGTTAATTCGAGTTAATGTATGCCATCGTGCATGTTTCTAAAGGCTTTTTTTTAACTAAAACTACAACAAACCTCCATGTACTCCTATATGAAGAAATTCTGCTTGAAATCCTTAGCAAAGTAGGAGCAAAATGATGTTTCTTCAAAAACTTGCAATCATTTTGATTTAAATAGTGTACAATGGGAGAGATATTTTGATATAAATTTAGTAATAATTTTTTTTATATTTGTCTAGATTTGAAATAACATGAAAGTTCGTTGTGCTCTTTATGAAAATTCAAAAAATAAAACCCATTCGTTATCGGAGATAAGAAAAAAATACTAACCTCACTGCAGGGGGAAATATACGCAAAGTTTCAGATATAACATTGTCCAGATATTTCATATTTTGTACCGTTTCGTACGTCAGCTCCCCCTAAAGCAAAAAAAAGTAAAAAAGAATGTTTTGATTAGCACGTCGCTGATCATCGCTTTAAGGAGATCGAATAACCTACAAGAATTTCTTAGAATTCGAAGGTATCTTTATTCACATGTTATATCATGATTTGGTGCTTCATTTAAACAAAATGGTGGCAGTTTATTTCAATAAAAATGTTTTTTCATCTAATTTATATTTCAAGTTAATCGAAAGCATATATTCGGTGAAAATTGAATAACACATTTGATGGCATACGAATGATGTACAGTACTTCTGTCCGTGACGAGATTTCCCACCAAGTTGTCTGGATGGTGGCCGTCGCTATAGAAACAAGTTATCGTACGGGGAATCCATTTCGAGCAGGCAGAAGTTCATTCAAGTTTGTTACATTGGCGCACTTAGCGCCAAATGGGAAAGAAAGGCAACTACGGCAAAACCGAAAAGATGAATGATCAACGACTCTTTTACCGCCGCAAACTGGCGCCAAGAAAAAAATAAAACCCAGACTTCCGTGGGATTCCTGCTATTCGAAAGGGATCTTTCCTAACATAATCAGTTGCTATAGCGACCGCCACCAACCAGACAACTTGACGGACAGACAGTAAGCGCCAAGCAGCAATAGTACAAGTTACAAAAGTTTGCGTGCCTCTGGTGCAACATGATGATCTATGAATGTGTGTGTGCAAGAGATTATTACGATATTGGCTTTTAGAGTTGCAGTTGGCTTTCATAAACTTGAACGGTCGACGATTATTTTAAACGACAGATGAAAGACGCATTTAACAGTGTTAAATGTTTTGTAAATACGACTAAATTCTAGTTGTAAAAGGTATTTTAAAGGTTACTGTCTTCTATATTGTGAAGCCAAACGCTAAGCCAAGTAGCACTAATCTGAACGAATGAACTGACCAATGGCGGCTCGTCCATTAGGGCTGCAGCACCCCCTGAAATTATTTTTTAAACTTTTATTTTTCGTCTTTAATCTTATGCGCTTACTTTACCATTCTCAGAGTTCAATGACTTATGAAAAAGCAAAAAAGTAATAAAAAATTGAAAACAAGGCATAAAATGAATCTAAACGAAGAGAGAAGCAGGTCTGAGCTGCAAAGTAATCTGCCCCCCGAAATCCGTTCACTGCGCAGAAAATCCGGAGAGAAAAAAGCAATCCTTTCTGCCTTTACCTTAAACGGGCTCTGGCTGGTACGGAGCCAACTGAACGAGAAAAATATGTTCTTTTTAATATTTTTTCCCTCGCTCTCACACAAGTTGCAATCTCATTGGCTGTTTATGGGTTTTGGTTTCGGTTTGTGTTTCTCTTGACAGAAGGCTAGATTTCTTTTGAAGAAGATATTAATTTTTGAAAGAGTGTTATCGAGTGAAGTGGACGAGGAGGGAAGTGTGTGTGTGAAGCTCCGATTTTTTATTTATTCGTTAGCAGAATCGTCACATCAACATTTACTTAACTTTCTGTTAGCAAAACTAGTAGTAAATGTCATATGCTGGTTATTGAATTTGTTTGAAAAGCAGGAAATTTAACATCTGGCTTTGGAATTAAAAAATTTGTCCTACTGAAAGATAAAGTAGCTTTTTAAAAATGTATTCTCTCGATAAATATTATCTTGCCGCCCTACTCGTTTCTGAGCTCACGAGCCGCCACTGGAACTGTCGTTCCAAGTTCAAGTTTAGTAACTTTAGTTTCTAACAAGTAGGACAAGTACATCAATACATACGCATGGATAAATACGTTGAACTTATTAAAAAATAAATTTTTTTTGTCACAAAAACAATTTTTTAACTTGATTTTAAGAAAAAGCGATGAAAGAAACTGCAAACAAGAAAAACTAGCCAGTTCAATTTTTTGTAAAGAACTAACGCAAATTTAAAGCTCAAAAGAATGTTCAACGGATTTTATATTTATATGCATGAAAGTTCCTGCCTATGAAATAACTGGTATTCCCAGGATAGTCGCACCAATAGTGGACTGAAAACGCGTGCATTACATATGAAAACTGAAAGAAAGTATGGGTCAAAACTGACATTCGTTTCTGCGAGGGCTCCGTCCACTTCTTCTCTAAGTCTGTCTTGCACATCCTGATTGAGAGCCAAGAGATAACTTGCGAAGGACAGAGTGGAAGCCGTCGTTTCGTAGCCGGCCAGGAAGAAAATGACGCACTGGGACACCAGTTCGTCCATCGAAAGCTCTGTAATGGAAGAATTTTCCGAAATAAGTATCAGTCATTTACGGTAACCTAGTAAGGGGATATAAGTGAGTCGGACGCCAGCCTTGGGAAGCGCTGCGAAAGCAACCCCTTTTATTTATTTTATGTTTTTAACACGTTGGCTGCCGCTGTTTATCTCCTATGACACACATTTATTATCTATTTAGACGACCCCTTCTCTATTATATTTAAGAGATAGCAGAGAAGGGATCATCTAATTAGATAGAAGGTCCGATTCTCGGGCGCGAGTCGTGGTAGAGAACGTGTTAAAGCCGATGAATGAGACCCAAGTGGGCGACGCACAGAAGCTATGCGCCATGCGCCATTTATCTCGCTACGTTATTATTTATTTGTATAAATGTCAGATATAAACTTTAGAGAGTGAGTGTCTAGAAGGATGCTTAATTCTTGAATTATCATTTAAATTGCAAAAACAGAATCATGCGTCATGTCCCCAATATTTTAAGGTACCCATTCCATTGAGTGTTGGAGTGATGAACATAACTTTTTTTTTTTGGGGGGGGTGATAATATAGATGGAAATGATAGTCAAAATACTGAAAAGAATTTCTCTTGGTAAAATCAGTTCCACGGCCCTTTTTTTAAAATTTTCCAATACAGCGCTAATACACTTCCTGGTGACTAAATGTCACTAAAATGATATTTTTTGTTAATTTTTTTACTAAATATATTTTTTATACTTTCATTAAAATGCATTCCCAAATTTGACAATTTTCTGATAAACAAACACTGTTAGAGACAGCTCTGAAAAGATGAACTTTAGTTGTACTAAACCCTACTGACCTCGTGAATAGAATCACGTACATAATGAGAAAAAACAGTAGGGAATCTCATTTAGAGTCACATATTTAAATTGGGAGATTTAAAATGATCCGAGGCTGTACTCTCTCGAGAACTCACTTTTAGAAGTGACCGTCTTGAACATCTGTTGTCCAACGTTTTGCTCTGAGTAGTTGGAGTCGATGTCTCCTTTCTCCTCGTCCCACTTCTCTTCTTCCGACACCTCCTTCGCCGTGTCCATCAGCAGCTGGAGAAAGTCGTTCCTCACCTGAAAGATGAAGAATTTCTTTTTATAAAGTGCCAACGTAGGAATATTTCGGGAAAAGTGTTCTGGACATCTAAAAAATTTGTAGGCAATACAATGGCTTAGCGAGATAAGTGTCGCCAGGAACATAATATTTATTTTTATTTCGCCATTAGTCATCCGTGGCGCTGCCATGGTAAATAATGCTAGGGAATGATTTTATTGTATTACGCCCATCATGTTAGGCTTCAAAAAGTGACGTACGTATACTAATATTTTGTTTGCACAATGACCACCAAGACTGGAACCCGGGACATCTATATCCCCTTATTGCCCACACCCGTCACTCGAGCAACTAATAAGCTTCTTCAAGCTAATGGCTACGACGCCTTGCGAAGGCTGGTCTTGAGAGGAAACGATTACTCTCCTAATCCCACAGTGTAAGACAGTTAGTAAACAATCCGAGATATTGAGTTGCCAGATTGTAGAACGCTGGCGAAGAAGAGAGAAAATTGATCTACCAGAGACGGCTGGTGATGGACGTGGAGATATTTTTGATGTAGGAGACAGCCTGAGGTAAACACTGAAAGATATTGTGTGAAAATCTGGTTATTTGCTTATGTAAACAATGAAATATGTAAATATTAATACCTTTTTTATCACAACAAAGTGTTTAGATTAAGAGAATTACAATGATCCGAAGATGCTTTCTGGTCTGGGACTGTTCACTACCGAAGGAAATTAAATGCTACACGGCTAACAATACCAAAAACAAGTTTGATTATGTATTGGTACAAGTTCCATTCAATATTACTTTTCACGCGAAACTATTGAAAATATTGTAGCAATGAAGGAAAAGATCTAACGTGAAATCAAAGAAAAATTATTCAGAAGTATCGTATTCACTGGGACACTGATGACGATTGACGCTCTATATAGCCAGTATTAATTGGTGGAAATGTTTTTAATGTAAAGAGGGCATAAAGTCGTTTTCTTCTGATTATTCTCTTTGAAATTATGACCGTAAGGTATCAAAATGATAAAATAAAAAAACATAAACAGCAGGGACAAATCTTCAATGAGAAAAGCAAAGTAGGAAAAGATCTTTTTTATAGATTGCAATCGAGAACCTTTGGTTGCATATTACCTAGACAAAATCATTTTTAACCATATGTTATAAATTATAACCTTATGCTGAAGTATATGAAACAGTTGCAGGGGGAACATTCATTTCTTATCCTTTTGTTTGTGTAAATAAGAAGTCGGTAAATTCCAATACCTTTTTCTTATCATAACTAATGATCTAAGAGTTTTAAAAAATGTATAATTATCTGAAGGCTCTTTTTGGTCAGGGACTACTCACTACCGATGGCGTTAAGAATCTACAAGGTTCTTCTTAGTAGCCAATAGAACAGTAATTAATAGAAAGCAAGTAGAAAGATTATTCTTTCACAAAATAGAATTTACCTGCCCAGTTTTCCGTCTCTGCTCAACAATCTGGAGCGTGATCTCTCTGAAGAACTCAGTAGGTTTCGAGGCTGTGGGGAGAAGCAATCGAAGTAGCTTCTGCAATTTCGGGAACAGCGCTGAGATATAAATATTCCAGTTACGCATAGGATATAGCAAAGCAAAATATAGGGTACAGAAGCAAAGTGCATGAATTTCTAAACGACATGAGAGACATAAATCTGCACTGCCTGGCCAAAAAAAAAAGTCGCGACTTGAATTCAAACATGCAAATTTTAAAATGTTACAGAACACCTGCGCATTGAAAAATTTGTGCAGGATTGTAGACACGGGGTGTGATTTTTTCAGCAAGAAATCATAGAACAGAGCATGCAGAAAATAAATCAATTCTTTATTTTAAAATATAGCATCTTACTGTGAATAGCTAAAAACTCATACCGTGATTGCTCATGCCAACACTCACACAACAACACAGAATGATAGATACACTTGCTGTTATCAATTCATACACATGACGTCATTTGTTATTTGCATTTCGCGTTCTCTTCTTCTGCCAAAAATTTGCATAAGTTGACGCCCATTGCCTCCTTTAAATATTGCAGAAGAAACGTGCAATCTATCATTTCAAAGTAATAATGGAGGAAAGAGTTATACGCGGTCGCGGAAAAGCTGTCAGAGTGCAAGAAGAGGCAACTTATTGACTTGCATAAATGGAAGAAATCCTACAAGAAGATAGCTGAAATTACTAGTGCTGGTTTGTGTACTGCCCAGCGTAGTATTAAATCCTGCAAAGATGTGAATGGACCATCATCTTCGCGGAAAACATGTGATCGGAAAACGATCCTAAACAATCGTGACCGAACATCGTTGAAACGACAAGTAAAATCCTAAACTATTTCCTCTCGTACGATGAAATGAGAACTCGAAGGAATGGGGTTAAAGAGTTGTATTGCAGCAACAAAGTTTCTAGCTTCTGAGACTAATCGAAAAAAGAGATGCAATTTGCCAAGGAAAATAAAGATCGGACCCTTGAGCATTGAAAATAAATCATGTGGTCAGATAAGTCCATATTTACTCTCTTCCAACACGATGATTGCATCAGGACTTGAAGAGAAGCACGTGAAGCATTGCATCCGTCGAGTACCGTAACCACTGTAAAAGCCTCTGGAGGAAGTGTTTTGATCCGGAGTGTTTCTGTTGCGCTGGACATGGGTCAGCAACACTATGAAGTAAAAAATGAAGTCTTCTGAATATATATGAGCTTACTGAGCGACCATCTTATTCCTTCAATGGATTACTTCTTTTCTGATGGAGATGGCATTTTTCAAAAAGATAATGCTAGAGCTCATCGAGCTCGTATTGTGGGCAATCGGTTCTAAGAACATGAGAGTTCATTAACTTAATTTGGTCTCCGCAAAGTCCTGACCTCAATCCCATTGAGAATCTGTAAGATGTACTTGAAAGGGCATTAAAGTAGTCCGACGAAATATTAGAGTGTGCGACTTTTTTTTGCCAGGCAGTGTATTTACAGTAACATTAAACAAATTTAAAATAAAAAACAATATTTTCAATTTGGAATAAATACTTACAATATATTATCAGAGCCGTACCGATAGGGTGGCGAGATTGGCCCCCGCTATGGGCGCAAAAATGGCCATTTAAAAAAATAATGTTTAAGAGTTAGATTAATACGATCTGTTATGTAAATAAAAAAGAATTTGAGAATAAGTTTCCTCTGTCTCATTAAACATTATGGGAGTTGTTAGTTGTTGTGCCCAGTGCTGGACTGGCCAAGTTGCCCCATGCCCGCCTCGAGAGAGAGAGAGAAAAGGAAGAACTTTCTGTGCCTTTTCTAAAACAAAATAGCTAGTAGTTTTGTGTTTCAAACTGATGACGCAATGAGCACTTAGATTTTATTGCTCCCGCAGATTCCCGGCAAGGCAGAAAGGTCCATCTTTGCGAGAAGGGTGTGGTACATGTTACAGATGGCACAAGATCATTTTTTTCTCTTTTGGAACTCATTTTACTGTCGTAAATCTGATGGACAAGCGAACTCTCACCTGTCTTAAGAATATTCTTCAAACTTCTAAAACCCTGACAAGTGGGACAAAAAATCATGCAATTTGAAGACTAACGGCACAAAGGGAACATACACGCCTTTTCTTATATTTATGTGATTCGAGAGGGGCTTATTTCATCATGTTTTAGTGTTTACAACGTTGTAGAAAGGGGCCTCATCCTTATTGGACAGATTTCTGGTGTTTCTTTAGTGGCAAATAATTGGGAGAAAATGTGGCAGTTCTATTATTGGTCACCATGGAGTGAGCACAGAAAGCTAATTCTTGATTCTAGCTTTGTTACATATAGAATACAACGCTCTATAGGGCAGACCGCTGGACCTAGATCTATCAAATTAGACACGTAGTTACTTCTTGGATAGTAGGTGCTCAAGAAGAAAGGGTTTTTTTAAAAATCGTAATTAGATTTTTAATTAATTGCAAATTAATAGAAATGTTATTGTTTTTCTCATAACTTCGGAGCACATTATCGTACAAATACCATTTTTACACTACTTTAAAATTCAAAAACTTAGCTTTTCATCGATATCAGTTTTATTTCCTTGAATTTTTTTATTTTAAAAAAAATTTCATAACTAGTTTTAAATACACGTAATAACAATGCTTTTTATTCTTATAAAGGGATTCAAACCAATTTTATTCTTTCATCAAATCTTTCACTCGCGTGCTTTTGCCAAATTAAACTAGTTATGATAAAAAAAAAACTTTCTTTCGACATTGATTCCAAAGCAGATTTTTTTACTTTCGCTTTTATTAACATGACAATATTTTTAGCTTGGCCTCTTTTCTGTAAATTGTGAGATTTAAAAATCGTTTTTTTATAGCACGGAATGCAACAGCTGATGCAATCAAGCCATTCGAAGATAACACAAACGAATCAAACCTAAAATATTATCACGAAACAAACAAAGTAAACCATGAGATTTATTAAAATAAATTAAAACTTACTAAGTACAACAAATAACGTTCCCGGCTCTCCGCCGAACACGGTTTTCGCAGTTTTCACAAATTTGTTGTCGGGATCGTTGTGCGAGTCTATCTTAGTTGAGAAAGCTGCACTGGCAATCACGTCCATAGTAAAAGCTCCGTATACTCTGCAAGCAAACATGGGATAAATTAGATTTTTCCGTGCTTTTAAAATTATTTCTTTTTCTCACCACTTAAATTTAAAGATAAAATCCCTTTTACTTCAACTTTTGAGGCGCACGGGCTTTTGGTTTTTCCCGCGCTTTTCAAAACCTAATTACAGTATTTTTAACTATCTGACATAGATCTGTCCATGGGAATAACAACACGAGCCGCCATAGAATTGCAGAATCAGTTATTTTCTTTAATTTCGGTTTTTAAATGAGGGAAATCCCCTTTTCGAGTGTATAAAAATTTGGACCGCGTTGCCAACTTTTTCTTTTGTCTTTGGCCTCTTCGCAGAGATCACGCCACGTCGGCTCCTGGTCATGGTACGACTGTATAACTTCAAAATCGTCTCTAAAATGAAAATATTCACCTAACTGAAAAGAAGAACAAAAAAAGATATCTTTCAACATAAGATTCTTCTCTTCATTTACCAATAAGCGTTATATATGTTACTGGCAATGTGTGAAACGCATTCTATAGAATGCCAAGACATTTTTAGGAAAAGTATGAAATATGAGAATTATTTGGAATATGCTATATACTTACCCTAGAGATTCCCCGGCGATCCCTGTTGGTCTTACACCCTCACGAGTAGGCCGTGGGATATGTGATGTGATACTTTCCCCTAGATATTGTATGTAATACCTAGGCATTCTATAGAATGACATATCCTATTTAGGCAAAGTATGAAAAGAAGTTCATGATAAGACTTTTAGCGTTTATTTAAAAGACGTTCATTCTACAGAAATTCAAATGCAATCTAGAAGAAATAATAAAAGGGTGCCATTAAAAATTCTTTATTCAAGGAAAAGGAAAATGAAAGTTATACGAAACAAAGTTTGTGCCTTTCTTATTAAAGGAAACAAAATGAAATATGAAACTACTTGTTGCATCAAGAAAGGAAAAAAATTTATTTTTAATTGCACTTAATTTTATTAATTATGAAATCGACGATGTATTTCATACTTTGCCGGTTTGTCACCTGGCATTGTATAGAATGTTTAGGAAAAAATGTGCGATATATTAATCGTTTCATACTTTGTCTAAAAAGCCTAAACATTCTATAGAATGTCGGATTTTAAGCTTTGCCGGTAACATATACATATATCGTTCTGGTATAAAAGGAATGGAACAACTTTCTTTAAGAAATATAATTTGCAATTGACTAGTCTGCGGTCTGTGACCCCAGAGGTCTGTAACACTTTTCCGGGTTGTGAAAGACGTCTCGGATATTTAAAAAAAAACAACAATAAATCATTCGTTGAAAATAAATAACTGTTTTCTAAAACCGTGTTAAAAAACGGCTTGAATCTAGTGATCGGCGTTTCTATTATTTTTCAAAAAACTAAAATAGTAAGTCATTCGTTGAAAATTACTAACACTTGAAAAAAACATCATCTATTATTTTCTCTATAGTTTCCTAAAGCATATCCATAATGCTGTTCATTTTCACAATGATTCGTTACATTATTATGTTTTTAGACTTTGTTACTTATTCTCAAACTTATAACGGCATAAATTACTGAAAAATGTTATGCATCAGCTTTGATTTTTAGTACATTGTAGCGCATTATTTCATGGGAAGGTGTAGAACAAAGACCGACGATTATCAAAAACAGCTGATTGCAGATAAGCAAAAAAGTTATTATATCTACCATCAGGTTGTTTTTTCATTGCTCTAGAAACCGATTGTTTGAAGTCGAGTAGGTGATATGCATGACCAATTGAATGGCATTAATACACATACCTTTAAAAAAATTGAGAGAAATTTTTTAATGTATTTTTTATTGACAGGAAATGTCTCGTTCGTTTTTGCTAAGAAATACTATTTTTTTTATCAGTTTCTTATATAAACCACTATTAATAGGTCGTTAACGAAGGTTTCGTGTGCGATATAAATTTTCCCTAGTATAAACAGACTCTGAAAGAGCAGTTGAAAACTATTTTATCTCTTAGCAGATGGAATGTTACAGACGCCATTTTATTGAGAAAAAAGTTTGTTCTAATATTTTTGTCTCCCTTTCAGATTTTCTGAACTTGAAAATTTTTGTGTTCCTCTAAATGACTAATTTGTGTGAAAGGGTCTTTTCTGTTTTACATCACCTCAAAAAGAAGTGCAATAACCGTTTGAAAAACATAGTAATTAGCTGCGGTAAATTATACCCAGGATGCTGCACATTCTTCACTTTCTGGTCATTTTGGCTAAAAAAAATGAAGTTTCAGAATCACCACACTTAGCGAATAATCGCTCAAAAGAAATTCTGTTTTGGCGACCGCATCATATTTTTAAAGTCTGGCAAACATGTTGAGCATGATGTAACAAATTATTTCTTCTTCTTCATGAATGTTTTTCCAAACTTTCTTCTATTGATTCATTTTCAAGTTGAATGCGTCTTTTTAAAATGTTTTGATATTTAACAGTACGGTTGAATGCTGTCATTATTAACTCTTGAGATTCATTATTAACTCTTTGAAAAGAAGGGATCAGACTAAATCGATCGTTTGTTTACAATTGGAAAGTGAATCAATCAATTGCTACAGATGTTGCCAAATCCTATAGCTAAATAATGCGTGTTTTTGGAGCAGCACAAAAGAAATATTTATATAGATCTCCACACTATATAAATATTACATTAAGTGAAATCTAACGCCATCTTATGCGACAGTAAATGTAAATCTTAGTTAATCATCAATAATACTATTTTTCCTTCGAATGTGATCGCATTTGTTTACTTTTTTCGATATTTATCAACCAATCAGACAGACTGAACAGACAATATTGTCTGTTCAGCCTGGCCCTGCAAATGAATTTGTTTCTTCACACTCTACTTTCCTGCTGTGTCGAATATAAATAGGCTGCAAATTGAAACAAATAGCAGAACAAAATACGATATTGAATTACCTGGTTTAAGGGTTTTCTTTTTTCAAACACTCAAAAATAAAACAAAAAAAACCTTTTTCGAAAAAGGGAAACATATTCCTTGTGTGCAGGACAAACTATTTAATTTATTTTGTTTTTAATTTTTGCGATAATTGTAAAAAAATTTAACCGGAGCATCCTCTTCAGTGATTTTAAAATTTCTTGATAGTTTTCATTTTGCTTTAGTTAGTGAAATACAACTGACCTCTTTGCATCGACAGGTTTTCCTTCTTCTGCAGCAGCTTTGAAATTTTTCACTAAGGTTTCGGAGCAATCCTTGAAAATACTCAGCATCTGGAAATGAACGATTCTTCTATAAAATTTGAGGAATACATAGTAACAATGAACAATAAAAACAAAAAAAATTATGAAATAATCTTAAAAAACACTGTTTACAATGTCAATGTCACGGTTTTGATCACAGTTTAAGAATGGCACTGGATATTTCAGCAGTTTATTGGTAAGAGATGTAAAAGAAAATGCTGCGTATGAAATTATGAATCAGTTAGTAAAGAATTTAAAAAAGCGAATATATTTTAACTAATATGTTCATCAGCATGCAAAGGGATCTGAATAATACATTTTTACAGTTTTCATCAAAATCACCAAATCAGATAAGGAACTACTAGCAGATCAGAACAATTAGCAGTATGTTATTAATAACTATGCAATTGTCAACTACTTGATAAAGTGTCATCTTTATTTAAATTCTTATATTGTTTCGAATTAAACAACCATTTATGTTTATTTTTCTTCACAAATAGCACAATTATCATATAAGCACAAAAATAAAAATATAAACAAGCTATATTTAGTTAGAATAAATCCCCTTTCGAATTTACTGCCACTATTTTGCGGGAGGACCTCGTAATATTGAATCGTGGTTACCTGACAAGGACAATACTTGAGTCGGCACTACACTTTCCAAACTCACTCTATTTTAAATGTGTTAATGTATGTAAAAACTACAGAATTGAAATTACTTTTGATACAGTCATGTTTTAAACTTAATTTTCAACCATCGAATTTAGCGAAAACACAAAAATAGTTATGTCAAAAGTTTAAGCACAAGAGGCATTTATCTTTCTACAGTCGAGTAAAAATAAAATATTAATATTTGATTATTGTTCCTTTAGATTGAATTAGGTGAAATACAATGTTTTCTATCGATAACACTTACGTTCTGGCTTTAGTTCAAATCAGGAATCTTCAATGACCACTTTCAGTTCTTCAACTGAAGAATACAGCTTACCATTTTGATAAGTTGAACGTGTGAGGATACCCCACACGTTTTCTATAGGGTGAAAATCAGAATTCGGGGCTGGCCAGTTCAAAACCAACTCCATGTAGGAACTAAGCCGTTGTGACATTGATTTGGAGGCATGGATTGAAGCTTTGTCATGTTGAAAAATCCAATCTGTTTCACCTAAAATTTCCCAAAAGGAAGCAAATGATTGGCAAGTGTCTCTTGGCAGTTTTCAGATTTTTCCTATCATTGACGAAGGCTAGGGATATTTGCCCATTGAAACAAATCGTTCCTCATACTAGCAGAGATCCACCACCATGTTGTCTACGAAACATGCTCCTTGTTTCTCTTCAAAGATCATATTAATAGCGTGCAAACCCGTCACGACCGTCTAAATTCCTATTTTTTTCATCGCTGAATAAGGCATTAAGCCACATATCACCAACCGACATGTCCTGTTGGGCCCACTGAAATCCAGCTTATTTATGGTGCGATTCCAAGCAAGGTAATTGAGCCTCTTACGATTTTTTATGTATCTCAGATTCTAAAATTCTTATATGAATAGTAGTTTGAAATATTTATCCTCCAATGATATTTTTAATTTTTTAGAAACAATAATTCCCAGTTGAAGCCAAGTTTCTCACACGCCTGTCCTATCAGGAGTTGGTCACCCGTGGCCTTTCAGAACGACATTTTCGTTGAAGTTTTTACCACGAACTAATATTTGATAAATTCTAAGTTCTGACCTCTTTAAATCAACTATAATTTCAGAAAAATAGACTTCTGTTTTGCACCCATACACCAGATTTTTGATGCTTCCTTACATAAAAATTCTTTAGACGTAGTTATTTTGAACTAACATCAAACCAACAGTCAGATTCTCCTTGCATACCTAGATATCATATAAGTGCGCAACCGCTTGTGTGATTTCATTAATTTGCATAAATTGTACTTAAACTTTTAATACAGCAATTTAACTTCTATTCTTAAAACTTCTGATCAAAAATATAGTTTTAAAGTTAATAATGCTTAATATGATTTTTAAACTGCATTTTTGTATACATATAAACGACATGTTGAAATAAAGTGGTTGTGTAAAGCTTTATTTTAAAATTAATGTTGTTCTTAAACTTTTGACACGTACTGTACTAGAAAAAACTTCATTGACAATGATGATTGCTATCAATCATGTCCTAAGTTTCCGTATTGTGAATATTCTTTAACACATTTGCTGCCACTATTCACGCCCGAGATTCGAACCATCTATCTGATTAGATGACCCCTTCTCTGCCATCTCTACAACATTAACTACAGTAGAGAAGGGGTCATGTAATTAGATAATAGGTTCTGGACACGCCACAGCGTTGGTGGCAGTGAATGTGTTAAGATATCTGAGCATTATGATTTTTTGAGTACTGTTTCCTTGTATCATATAACAATATGTTAAAAATTATGAACATATTGCTGAAGTACATAATATTAACCAGTGGGAGTGGCCTCCCCTACACTTTCTCGTATATTGCTCAAAAATTTGTCATTTCCCCTCCCCTTGCGTGGATAAAAAAAATTGAACCTACTGTAATCCAGAATGCAACGAATATCAGAAGGTTTTTCACTGCAGATTATAGTGATTGTAAAATATTTAAGTGAAGAATCATATTAAAAGAGATGCCTATGTATTAAAACTTAGCAATATTTATTTTCCATCACACTCCTGCAAGCTCCGCTAATATGAGATAGCGAAAACAAAACAGGAGATAAAACATATCTATCACAAACTCCGTCTCAAGGACAAAGTGACGTAATCCTCCCGCTTGGTACCAGAGATTGCTACCAGAACGCATGCGCATGGAGATTAGTTTTGAAACGAATGCTTAACAAGTATGCGATTATACAGACCGACAGACAGTCAATCATTTGACGGATTTGGCCCAAAATTTTATACGGACCTACATTCATGATGATAAAACTGTGTACCAAATTTTATCTATATACCTATTCAAGTTTTTGAGTTATAGTGTTCATATGACGGCGGACAGACAGATAGACAGACTTCCCGCAGACGGATTTTCTCCAAAATTTGATAGAAATCTACAAATTATGTGTAAACAGTGGCGGACTGGCCAGGTTGCCAGCTTGCCCGATGGCAAGTAGGCCCCCTTACACATAAGCTGATATGGGCCCCCAGGATATGTGTATGTGAAAGAGAGAGAAAGGTAAGAATTTTTTCTAGAGAAATTCCTGCGACTTTTCTAAAGCAAACAGAATAGCAAGTAGTTTTATGTTCCTCGCACAACCTTTTCTTTCTGTGCAAGGTCGGGACGCGATGACCACTTATATCACCCCCGGCAGGACGGAAGAGATTATCCCTCTGATCAGGAAGGCTGTGGTCCTTGGAAATGTCTAAATAACATTCTTTTTTGTTGTTAGTGCTTTTTACAGTAGTAAAACTGACGGACAAGCGAACAAAGAAAATTGTTTACTTCGAACCGCTGAAACTTACAAGGGGAGGGGGGATCATGTAATTTGACTAAATAGCATCAGTGAAATGGGGAAACTCGCCTTTTCCTTGGGGTAGGGGGTCTGTGGGAGTGCTTCTTTGGTTATGTTAACAAGGTTTTAAAAACTGTAAAGGGCCCTTTCTTTCGTGACAAATAATTGGGCTGTGGGGAGTGGTATTCCTGTTTTCTATCAACAAAGAGAGAGTATAACATGCATAGCATATCTTAAAAAAGGAGAAAATAGACTTAGAGAGGTGTATTGAATACTGACAGCTTTCGGCGAATAGCTTAATAATTCATCTTATTAACTGTGTAGATTAAATTATGCCAGCCAACTTTAAATTCACCAAGTGATCTGATTTTTGCAAGCTGAAGTCATTAATTGTTACATAAAACCAAGAAATAAATTAGTTAAAAAATTGAAAAACAGTGGACAGGAAATGTATTATTATTTGAACTAAATTTTGATGTAGCATGTTTCGCATCTGAAGAAATTAATGACTTAGGTTTTTACATTTAGCAGATAAAAAAGGCTAAAAATCTTGAAAGTCAATGAAGTTATTTTTTTTATTGGTCAAGCATAATTCTAATTTAAATTACAATTATTACACTTTTTAAAGCTAATTATAGAGTGAATATTTAACCTAATTAAGCACAAAATGAATAATATAATCTCCAGGAAAAACTTTCTTTTCGTAACAGGATAGATGAGTTTTAAGATCATTGTTAAAAATTAAATACATCATAATAATATTGTAAATATGTCTAAAAAGTAAATTTATTTGAAGTAATGTGGAAAGAAAAAAATTGAACTAAAAAACTGGCGAAATGGAATGCAATTTATTGCATTAAAGAAAGTTTTTATATCGTAAGATGAAAATAAAATTTTATATCATGCTTCTTCTTTATCAGAAGACAAATATAATATTTATTGATTTGAAGCAATGAAAGTTGATTCACTTTCATTACAACATTTCAAAGTATTGTCAAATATTATGCTTAAAAATATTATTTTTCCAATTGCAAAATTAAGGGAAAATTGCACAGCAACTAAACTGGCATCACATTGAAAGATAAAAATTTTGAAATTTAATAATGTGTAAAAATTAATTTTATGTGATAATATTTTTTGACTTGTAGTTGAAAAAATTCCCAATTTTTGCTTAATTTTTAATTAATTAAAATTTAAAAACTTTCCGAGATGCATTCCTACGCTCTTATAGTATGCTTGTACCATATTTGATGGCTCTAGATTCAACGGACTGTAGAACATAAACAAACAGACAACAACCTATACATACATTCTCTTTTATTATTTTTTGACATTTGCATACAAAAGCATGATCAGAAGTAAAACATAGAAATAACACTATGGTACTTCGTGTTAGATTTTATTGCTTAAAAAAATAAAATGCAGCTTTAACTTATAATTTTCTTGTTTTCAACTGTCTAGTTTGAAACTGTTTTAGTACAAAAGTTCTTTATATGTAAAGAGGAATTATTCGTCTTTTATAAAAATCTACAAGTTTTCTTTTTTTTAATCGATTTTCTTTCAATTTGGCGTGAATGCTCTTTGATGTCGGGGTAAACCACCGTATGTGTAAAGATTTATACTTTTTTAAATTCCGTTTCAAGATGGTGGACGCTTAAATGGTTGCGTTTTATGAAGTGTTAAGTGTTTTTCCAACGATTGTAGCCAAACGAAACTCCGTTCATAATGCCTCCAAAGATACCTCTAATAATAAAAAATTGCATTTCATTGTGAATTTGTTAATATTGATAAAAGCAGACATTTAATTGTACTTTAATTAATAATGATAAAAGCAGAGACTTGCGCAAATAATTTGAATTCGAAAAATAAATGGCTAAACTTTTAAAGACTGAAATGAAGAGCAGAACTTTTTTGGTGGTGGTGGGGAGGAGCGAGGTCTACTGTTCACAGAACTATTAGTATATATAACAGCTTTTCAGATAATAGCAATATATTATAATTTATATAGTATATCATGTCCATTTATTGATTTTAATTGATTATATTTATAATAAATAAAATTTAAAAACACATATAGTGAAAAAAGATCATTTTTAATATGAGTGGGCCCCCATTGACTGCTGGCAACAGTTATTTTCAAACCCAGTCCGCCACTGTGTGTAAAGATCACATACCAAATTTCATCCCTGTATCTCTAATAGCTTTCGAGTTATCGTGTTCACAGACACATAAACATACAGACATAATTCCAAAATTGTGTTTTTCGGACTCATGGAGGTCTAAA
This sequence comes from Araneus ventricosus, assembly GCA_013235015.1. Lineage (NCBI taxonomy): Eukaryota > Metazoa > Arthropoda > Arachnida > Araneae > Araneidae > Araneus > Araneus ventricosus. Next base: position 90,841 of record BGPR01003388.1, on the reverse strand, counting down.
ACGTGGAGATTCGTCAAAATCTCGAGTTCGAATTTTTTGACGATTACAATACTTTCTCTTTGTATACTTCGTATACGAGAAAGTAAAAAGAGAAGAGCATTTAAACAATTGTCAACCCCAAAAGATAAATAACAACTCCTTTAATCAGCATTACCTATTAAAATTATTTCAACAACATTTTTTTAAAAAGATTCTTGTCCCTCCGTTTACAAAACAAATTTAAAACTAGCTAAATTTGAGCATCTCATATAATTATTGGTACTACAAGTTTAGCCATACAAATGATGAAAGTGGTGACAAATTTCTTTTTCGTTTTGAGGAAGGTGAACCAAATGAAAATAGATGCCGCTTACGAAGAAAGAAGGAAATTACATTATTCTGCTTTGCTAGGAGTGGTACTACCTTTCAGTGCAATGCTCAGAACGCAGATGGCCCATGACACCGTCAAAACTTATCAAGAAATTCAAAAGCGCAGATTTCCATCGCCTATGCAAGGAGATCTGGAAGACCAGAGACAAACGGTTATAGATGAAGATGAGTCAGCACAAGTGCTAGCAGTGATGACCAGGAGTCAGGCGAAAGGTACCCGTCGTTCTCTCTGCGCAAATGGGGATCAGCCAAATCAATGTCATGCGCAATTTGCGGACTAACAAGTGGCATCCATACAACCTGCAGATGTTGCAACAACTGACAAAGGACGATCCTGACCGCAGGTTAGAGTTCTGTGAGTGGACGCTGAAAGTGCGCAAGAATGTTTCTGGTCAAAATTGGTCAGAGCGGTTGTCATTGTGTGTCGACATGTAAAGGAGGCATGTGGAACATATCCTCTAACTGTAGTCTCATATGATACCATTTGTAAGAATAAAATAATTATTAGTCACCTCTTTCACCATTTATATGGAGGCTTATGATTCACCCTTATGAATTTCAGTTCTAGCAACACACATCTTCTTTTCCAAGACAACTGTTTCATTTTTTCATATGTTAAATTAAAAAACAGTAAAGAAGTGTCACAGACCCTCTTTAGTTTTCCTGTTGTGAATGTGGGCGTGATGATACTTCGGATCCTTTTCCAGTCGTCCCCGCTGACGATGGATACCATGTTGTCGATCACCTTATCTCCAGTCACAATTTTCTGCGGAAGACAAAAGAAATATTTAAGTGTATAAGACATTTGCTTGTTGTATACCTAAACTGATACCTAATTAGATAAGCAATGTTTTCAAAAATATGATCAGATGAACACTGTCTTGTTCTTAAAATTATATTTAACATCACACTAATTCCTTAGTATCAATTTAGTGGGAAAAATTCGTTTTGATCAACGTTTGTGGACTTTAACCCTTTCTTGGTGGGGATTTTTTTTTCGAATTTCTAACCCAAAAAAGCATTTTTTTTTTATCGCAGAAAATACAAAATGATTATGTTTTCCTTTCAGGGAGGGAAATCTCACCGCGAGAACATGAAAGATGTAGGACTATTTGCACCATTTCTTAGCAATATTCAGAAATACAAAAATAATCGCGGAATATAATGAGACGTGTAAGTAGAGACGAATTTTCTTTCAACGATGCAATTTTTCCATTCGTCGCCTGACATGCGACGCCGAACGTACGGGCACAAAACAATTCGAACGTATGACGCGCAACGCCGCACAGTGGGATATTTGATGAATCTGGGCGGCCAAAAGTCGATTTTATAAACTACAGACCAGGATCGAATGGATGTATACATTTTAAAGCTGAATAACTGGGGAATCGCGTGATACCATTTTTAACTCTCTTAACTGACCTTGACCTCTGTATTATTAGCTCAAACTGGAGTGTTGTGTGAAGTGTATCCTGCGTCAAATAGTTGTTGCTTCAATCGTTCCATTTTCGAATGTGAATACCTTCATTTCTAGATGTAATTAAAATCTAATAGTTATGGATAATGATGAGGCAGGTATGTGTTCATATTTTTTATGGATTTGAATTGTCAAAAAATTAGTTTTAATAATTGCAAAATTAATTGAAAATAACGCATTTTTTTTCAAAAATTTTTTTGTATTTTTGCGAAATCTCGAAGATTTTTGTTATATTTCCAAACATTTCCACGCTAAATTTTTTTTTGGATCAATAAATTTAGACCTTTATGTTTGTGTTTTTGTTTAAATTAGCCACTGATTTGCCCAACTTTTGAAATGAAGGGTTTTCAAACATTGCTCAAACATTCCAAATTTTCCAGTAGGCATTCCAATTACTTTGCATTTAATATCTTATTTATGATATGAATTTCAATTTAAAGAAAATTGTTATGAATATTTTCAAAGCGATCATATGTGTGTAATTTTCTGACATTTTGATTGGAATAAAGTTATATCAATTATAAAAATTTTTTCATCTTTTTAGGATTTTGCAAAAAATACTGAAATTGTTCTTTGTCAACATTTAGTTATCTAAAAAGAAGTCGAGTCAAAGTTGCTTATTTTTTTGTAAAAAGTTACCACACACTCGTGCGATTTTTTTAAAAAAAAGCGGTTCAAAATTTAGATATCTAAATTACATATATTTACTATGCACTTTTTTGTTTCTATTTTACTCTAGGGTCATCGGGTGTCAAAGTAATGATTCGAAGAGAGTTATTTAACATTATGCAACAACAAAATTTGCCAAATATACATGATAAACTAAACTCGAAAATTATCTTCTTCAAAGTGATACTTTTGATGACGATGAAATTTAAAAAATAAAGCACAATTTCTCCCATTTTAAATCTCAGTTAAAGATCAGATGGATTGCTTTAATATATCGTTTTAAAGTAATTCTAGAAACCATATCCAGTGGTCACAAGATTAATTTGCAACAGTTCAAAGAATATACAGAAGAAACATCTGAGCTCTACGTGCAATTATATCCATGGTACCCAATGTCGCCTACTATGCACAAGATCTTAATTCATGGTCCGATTGTAATAGAAAATGCTATATTACCAATAGGCCAATTGTCAGAAGAAGCGGCGGAAGCACGCAGCAAACATTTCCGATCATTCCGTCAAAATTGAGCCCGAAAATTTTCCAGATTTTCTTGCTATGAGGATGTTCTCAAAAGATTGTTTTTGAGTTCGGATCCAGTGTTGACGAGTATGAGATCCACGATGAGGAAAAAGTCAAAATCATTCTTAAAAGAGACTTTAGAGATGTTCCTGCCAATGGAATCTTCTGAAGTTCTTGATGAAGAGGACTCCGATCATGAAGAAACAGATAATGACATTAATGATTTATCATCAGACGAATAAATCGCACCTTCCTTATGAATTATTAACTAATTTTTTACACAATTATTCAATTATTTTTATCATTTATTCAATTATTTGTTATTTTTCCAATTTCTTTTCTGTAAATAAAATTAATGTAATATTATTAATTTTGTTCAATGTACAAGGTATGATCATAAAATAACCGGGTCTATTTAGAGGCCTCTGGTCAGCACTGCATTCAGAATATCAAGATGATATATTCATTAATAATAAAAAAATTAAGGTGTTGGTTGCCATTGAAAAAAAATTATAATATTTTTAACTGTAACCGAAACCATAAGAGGTGGTACATTCTATACCTATAAAATCGCATGCGCATATCCCATAATATTTAGAGCCAAAATCTCGTCTTGATACTCTAAATGCAGTGCGCCCCGGAAGCTTCTAAATAGGGCAAGTTACTTTGACCACCCTGTATATAACCATGAAGTTATAAAATATCAATTATTTTTAAGTTTTAAAGCAATATTTTCTGCAAAAAGTTCATTAATTTACTAACTAATACGTTTAAATTAGTTTAAGATCGAAAAATAATTTTGGCCGCCCAGATTCGTCAAATATCCCACTGTGCGCCGACTAAGAAGAGGTTAATTATACCTCTGTGTGGTGATAGTCTTTTAGTATACTAACAACAAGACCAATTTTTTCATACATACAACATATAATTTTGGCATTATTCCGTACATTAATGATGAACTCCATGAAGAAGTTGAATGAGAAGTTTAAAAATTTCAAGCAATAACAAAAGATGCCTTTTTACTTTCTCGTATACGAAGAGAAAGTATTGTAATCGTCAAAAAATTCAAACTCAAGATTTTGACGAATCTCCAATACTTTTCGACATACTTTTCTTTGTCTGATTCTTCCAAAATTTAACACACATCTACAGTTGTAGTGTAAAGTTCACATAGTGAAATTCATTCCTCTAAGTTGTAACGTTTTTGAATTTTCGAAAGCACATGCACACGAATAAACAGGTCGATAGACATTCAACCTTTTGACGGATTTGGTCCTAAATTTAATGCAAATCGACAATTCTAATGATAAAACCATATGCCAAATTTCATCCATCTCGCTCTTTGCGTTTTTGAGTTATTCATATGCATAAGGACATACTTTTCTTTGTCTGATTCTTCCAAAATTTAACACACATCTACAGTTGTAGTGTAAAGTTCACATAGTGAAATTCATTCCTCTAAGTTGTAACGTTTTTGAATTTTCGAAAGCACATGCACACGAATAAACAGGTCGATAGACAGTCAAACTTTTGACGGATTTGGTCCTAAATTCTATGCAAATTGACAATTCTAATGATAAAACCATATGCCAAGTTCCATCCATCTCGATCTTTGCGTTTTTGAGTTATTCATATGCATAAGGACATACTTTTCTTTGTCTGATTCTTCCAAAATTTAACACA
>BGPR01003388.1:73655-86114 GCA_013235015.1 Araneus ventricosus | reverse complement strand
ACTTAGGGATATCTAAAACTTGGAGTTTCATCCAAATCTCCAGGTTTGATTTTTCGACGATTACAGTATTTCTTCTTCCTATATTTCGCATACAAGAATGTAAAAAGTATAGCCACAATAAAACACTTAAAAGTAGAATAAACATCTTATTCAAATAAATTTTCAGATGTGTACTTACTCTTCTTGATGTGAAGGATGGGAAATCCTTGACCATGATGTCTTTTAAAAGAGCAGGATATCCAACACTGAGGATGGGCTTGTTGGCTTCAAAGAATCTAGAAAGTTTCCAATGTGTCTCGTTGATTATTTTAGCAATTTCTCCATAGAATTAGATAAATGTGTGATAAAATATTCGTCCTCAATCGCCGAAGAAAACGTAACACATTGTGTTAAAATAAGTAAATAGAGGAGAGCCGCCGAATTTGGAACTCCTGTACATTTTTTAATGTACAGTAGAATTTTTAATCTTCAGAACAATGTAATTAATTTCTTATGAAATACATTTTATAGTAGGCAAAAATAGCTTTAAAAAATTGCTTCATCTATCCTATCAGGGAAACCCGTTGCTCAGATTGGATACTCAATTTCTTTAAGTACAATTAAAGCAAAAGTATTTTTTTACTCTCAAATTCACGCCAGCACACAGTCCATGAACCCAACTATGACATTTTATACTCTGTATTACTGCCTTTTCTTCATTTTTTCCTCACAAATGATACAAAACAACGTAATCCTAGTTTTTGTTCTTTTTGAACCAACATTTGATGGCTTTAGTGCCCTTTTATTTATTTATTTTTTCATTGATTTGTTCTACTTCCAATTTATGAGGACTACTAGTGGTGACAACTGCGTTCTGAGATGTTGCTGTAGATTCAAATAATTATCCTATTGATTTTAATATTCCAGTTTAAGCAATTGTTTGTGGTCCAACCTAGACAACAACAACAAAAAAAAATTTTCCTATCCTTATCTTTAAACTACAATAGAGCATCAAATATCCGAAACCGTTGGGGATTGGAGGTGATAAGAAAACCGATCATTTATGAAAAAAATTGTATGTGTCATAGGAGCAATATGAAACAAATAAGCGGTGATATTAAATACAAAACTGTATTTTGTATCGCATGTCTTACAAATACATACCTTATATAAAAGTAGATTTAGGTATTAGGTAGACATGTCCAAAATTTTCTTTTGCTTCAGAAGTGTGTTTATTTTGCCGCTAAATCTCGCACATTTGTTAAAGATTGCACTTGGAGAGCATCCATTCTTCTTGTTGTTTTAACCACAGAGAAGAGAAGTAGTCTGTGGTTTTAACCACTTCCTAGCCGTCTCAAGGCAGTGAAAACCTTCCTCACTGGATGGTCCTCTTTCAGAATGGCCGTTGTGTCTAGGTTGTTACTCGTCGTCGCCAAAGTTTTGGTCTCGATGACACTGGCAATGATTTCATCGTCCACCGGTACTTGATAGCCAGGGTCGTAGATATCATATTAGAGCCAAGCTTGAATGGATTCTTGGTCGCAATCCTCAAATCCTGAAGATTTCTGAATTTGAACTTGCCGACTGTTAACAGCTTTCGGTTAACCGATGTTTCGGTTGATAGGTATTCGGATAATCGATGTTCTAATGTATTTTAATAAAATTATTATAGTAAATATACATTATATGATCAAAAGTATCCGGACACATTCGGATTTTCACATTTTTTAGTATTTCTCCGAAAAGGCTAAACCAACTGCCCTTGAACTTCGACCATCTAAAGAATTGATTCTAACTCACGTTTTAGAGGGGAAATTCGGTCACCAGGGCATTTAGGGGACCGACGAGAAATTGATGAAGAACAAAAATATCTGGGCTCACTCCTTTCCACAGAAAGCTAATAATGATTTTCAAATTTCATGAATGGTTTTGCTTAATATGCACATTGCTTACATGTATTTTCATAAAAATAGCAAGCATATTCAGGAAGATATAAAGGTTTTCATAAAAAATCCTAAATTTTCCCGCGTCTTTTTTTGCTTGTAACATGCAGAGATTTCCACCGAATTGTACGAAATTTGCAGAAAAATTGGCAATATGTTAGAGAAGCATTGTGTAAAAAATTTGGAATAAATACTTTGAAAATTAGAGAAAATACGAGTATTTGTAGTAAATAATATTTTACTGCGCACATGACAGACATAGCTTAAATTTTGTTTTGAAAAAACTTCAAATTCAGATATGTAGGGCAACTTATATAAAAATTCCAATCGAATACCATTAAGATTTAGAAATATATCAGCATTGCAGTGATCACATAGAGGAGGAATTCCTCCTCTATGAGTGAGCAGAATTTCTGCTTCCCTTCAAGAGAAACAAAATGATGAGGGTTTTTCCACAAATTGATATTTTTTAAACTTGAATTTTTGAATAATTGTATAGAATTTAATAAAGATTGAATATGCTGAATACCTAGGCATATTTATAAATAAAATTTATATTTTAAATTACAGTGCGATTATTACTATCCGAAGACTGAAGTTTAAAAATATCAATTTCTGGAAAAATCCCTCATAATTTTGTTTCTCTTAGAAAGAAGCAGAAATTCTGTTCACTGCAATGTTGATATCTTTCTAAATCTTAATGGTATTCGACTGGAATTTTTATATAAGTTGCCCTACATATCTGGCTTTGAAGTTATAAAAGAAACATTACGCAATGTTGCGCACATGCGCAGTAAAAACGTTTTTAATGCGAATACTCCTATTTTTTCCAATATTCAAAGTATTTATTCTAATTTTTTCCATAATGCTTCTCTAACTTATTGTCACTTTTTCTGTAAGTTTCGTATAATTTGGTGGAAAACTCTGTATGTTATAACCAGAAACCAGCGGGAGTGGTCTCCCCTAAACTTTCTCGTATATGAACACATGTAGAGAAAACTAGAATAATAAAAGACGTCAAATAAACTTCCGTCGCAAGTAAACCAAAGTTGGAACCACGCGTGGTTTGAAGAATCAAAACAAATTCAAATCCTCTGCTCATTCTTTTGCGCAACAGGACCTGGCGAGACTCCCTAAATGTTTGCTTCCTTACAAAATCACTCCAGAATTTGTTTTTGGCAAACTGCCAAGTTTCGGAGCGTCCCTTCCTTGCACAGGCATTGCCACTAGTAGGCATGCGCAGGGAGTTGTTTCAAAACTGAACAAGTATGCGATTATACAGACCGACAGACAGTCAACCCTTTGACGGATTTGGCCCAAAATTTTATACGGACCTACATTCATGACGATAAAACTGTGTATAAAATTTTATCCATCTGGCTTTTCAAGTTTTTGAGTTATAGCGTTCGCATGACCCCGAACATACAGACAGACAGACTTCCCGTTGACGGATTTTGTCCAAAATTTGATAGAAACCTACAAATTGTGTTTAAAGACCACATACCAAATTTCATCCCCGTAGCTCTAATAGTTTTCGAGTTATCGTGTTCACAGACACACACACAGACACACATACAGACACATACACACACAGACAGACATAATTCCAAAATTGTGTTTTTCGGAATCAGGGAGGTCTAAAACGTGGAGATTCGTCAAAATCTCGAGTTCGAATTTTTTGACGATTACAATACTTTCTCTTTGTATACTTCGTATACGAGAAAGTAAAAAGGCGGCGAAATTGGGATTTTTTAAGAAAACCTTCATATTTTCCAGAATATAATTGCTATTTTTATGAAAATGCATGTAAGCAATGTGCATATTAAGCAAAACCATTGATGAAATTTGCAAATCATTATTAGCTTTCTGTGGAACGGGGTGAGTCCAGATTTGTTTCTTCTTCGTCAATTCCTGATCGGTCCCCTAAAGACCCTAGTGACCGATTCTTCACTGTAAAACGTGAGTTAGAGTCTATTCTTTACATAGTCGAAGTTCAGGGGCAGTTGGTTTAGTCTTTTCGAAAAAATTCTACAAAATGTGAAAATCCGAAAGTATCCGGATACTTTTGATCATATAGTGTATGTGTCAAATTTAATTATATTGATAATTTCTTATTACATAAATTTAAAAAAAGTTTTAACAAGTATACTGAAGACCTGGATATTTTTCATATGTCGTTTAAGGTTTTCAAAAATAAGTGTTGATCGCTTTTGAATTCTTAATATGTTTAATGTTTTAAAATTGATTGTGCAATTACTATCTTTAAAGTATGTACTTTATTTCGTGTTGTCTTTGCTTTTATGTTATCAATTTTTGTCCTTTGATGTGCAATTTATGTCATTCAACACGGTAAGTGGAATCTTTTCTATAGTGTGCATTTTCTTCTGTAAATAAATAAATTGTAGCCGAACAAGTTTCCTGTCGTGGAGATATCTTAAAATATCTTGTGCTAATAGGGGTGCCTCTTTTCGCGACACTTTTCTGGTACTCTCTTCGAAACTTCATTACATGAATGAGTTTCATGGAACCACAGACAGTACCTTTCCTGTTCCCTTAAATTGCTCATACAACGCTTGATGGAGTTCTTACTTGGAGACTAACAATTTCGATACTCTAGGCAAAAAGAAATCTTCGAACTTTTCAATTGATCTGCTTTCGTGGAACCAGAGACGTGTCAGATTTACCTTCTGCTGCACGGTAGACATTTTGATGCTTGCGTTGGGAATCTCCCGCTACAACAAATCTAGTGCGCCGTAACGGCGTGTTACTTATCTGAAAAAAACTTTTTGGGCCACTCTCTCATTTAAACCAGTGGGAGTGGTCTCCCCTAAACTTTGTCGTATACTTCACAAAAATGTGTCATTTTCCCTCTACCTAGGGTAGCCATAAGTCCCGTATATACGGGACTATCACCGCATTTCACTACTCAGTCCCGTATTATTATTTGTTCCGTTTTCTTCCTAAACTCTGTGTTATTATAATTTTAAAATAACTTGTGCCCTTTATAATTATGTGAAAGAAGAAAATTATACAATTAAGAAAGTGAAATCAGCTTTAAAGTATGACTGGGCTAAAAAGGATCAGCCTCGCATATATATATATTTTTATTATTATTCTACGTATTCATTTTACAAGGTTGCTTAAACATAATGATTTTTTTTTCAGAATAAAATAAGCTAAACACGTGCACACTCTATTCAAGAATTACTTATTTAGCATCTAAACGTCCCCTCTCAATGCTTGGCAATTATGGCAACCTACCTTTCCTCGAACCTACTGTATTCCAGAATGCAATGTTTATCGACTAGTTTCTTTCAGCGCGTGTCAAGGTCGCGCTCGTCAATACGAAAATAGCAGGAAAACTGAATAAGCAATTTGAACGCCTTTTTACTTTCTCGTATACGAAGTATACAAAGAGAAAGTATTGTAATCGTCAAAAAAATTCGAACTCGCGATTTTGACGTATCTCCACGTTTTAGACTTCCCCGAGTCCGAAAAACACAATTTTGGAATTATGTCTGTTTGTCTGTGAACACGATAATTCGAAAACTATTAGAGCTACGTGGATAAAATTTGGTATGTGGTCTTTAAACATCATGGGTGCCCATATGATAGTTTGTAGGGGAGGCTAGACCTGGGGGTATGGATTATTTTTAATATTTTGGAATACGAATGGCGACTAGTAAGTAACCATAAAAAAATTCCAGTTCCGACCCTGTTAAAAACTTTGTCCTGTTACTAAAATACTATGACACGGTACTCATACTCTATAAAAAAGAAAAACACGTTGTTTTAACTACTTTATTGAAACCAGTGGATATTTAGCAACACAAATTCAGGAGCAAAGTCCTTATACTTTAATACAGAAAACAAACTAAAAATGTACACCTCATAAGATTTTACACCGGTATCGATATAAAAAGCAAACTGTAAGGTAAATTATTATGAATAGGTTAGTTTATGGATTTGACACTAATATTTATTTGAAAAAGCAAACTGTAAGTTTATTTTCATCATGTCGAACAAGTCAATCACTTTGTCCTCGAAACCAGGATTTTTCGCTCTTTTCCGCGGAGGTTAAAAAAATTTTCGTCCTCCAAATTCAAAATTTCAACTCGCATTTTACGTTTTAGACCTTCCTGAACATTAATGCTTTTTCGACTTTTAAATCATTTTCTTGAAAGAAAAACACATGACTACACTATATTTTTTCCTTTCCTGAGAGATCGGGGGGCCGCGGCCCCACCTTGTCTTCGGGCATGGGCACCCATGTTAAACATAATTTGTAGGTTTCTATCAAATTCTGGACAAAATCCGTCTACGGGAATCTGTCTGTCCGCGGCCATGTGAACACTATAACTCAAAACATTGAATAGCTAGATGGATAAAATTTGGTACACAGTTTTATCATCATGAATGTAGGTCCGTATCAAATTTTGGACCAAATCCGTCGAAGGGTTGATGGTCTGTCGGACTGTATAAACGCATACTTGTAGAAATGATATCTCCTAAACCCTTTGGCTTAGATAAATAAAAATTGGTATGACGGTTCCTAACATTAATTATAGATCTGTGCCCACATTTCGTTTCAATCGATTAAAGAAAAGGCTTTCAAATTGCACATTCAATTTTTTTACTTGCGTACTCGAAGCAATCTCTGCGCATGCGCAAGCTATTCAGAGAAAGCGAACGAGGTCATTGTCTCCTGTTTTGTTTTCTCTCGCGCACACCCTCGCATTAGCGGAGCTTGCTAGAGTGTGATAGAAAATAAATATTGTTAAGTTTTAATACATACGCATCTCTTTGAACATGATTCTTCACCTAAATATTTTAAAATCGCTATAATCTACAATGAAAAACCTTCTGACAGTCATTGCATTCTGGGTTACAGCAGGTTCGAATTTTTTAACCATGCAGGGGGAGAATAAATGACAAATTTTTGAGAAGTATACGAGAAAGTTTAGGGGAGGCCACTCCAGCTGGTTTTTAATTGATTGAAACAAAAATTGGACACAAATCTACAATTAAGGTTGAAAGGCCACATACCAAATTTCATTTATATAAGTCCTTGCAATAAGGAGTCATAATGTTTACAAGTATGCGATTATACAGACCGACAGACGGTCAAGTCTGACGGATTTGGTCCAAAATTTGATGCAAACCTACATTCCTGATGATAAAAATGCGTACCAAATTTTATCCACCTAGCTATTTAAGTTTGCGAGTTATCGCGTTTACATGAACATGGACATACAGAACAGATTGACTTCACGTGAACGGATTTTGCGCAAAATTTGATAGAAACCTACAAATTATGTGTAAAGACCACTTACCAAACTTCATCCATATAGCTTTAATAGTTTTTGAGTTATCGTGTTCACAGATAGACATAATTCCAAAATTGTGTTTTTCGGACTCAGGGAGGTCTAAAACGTGGAGATTGATCAAAATCTCGAGTTCGAATTTTTTGACGATTGCAATACTTTCTCTTTGTATACGAGAAAGTAAAAAATGAAGTTGCTGCATTATAGAATCTTTTAAAATTATTTTTTTGAAATGGGTCCAATAATTTATGACCACCCTGTATAATAATGAAGTTGCCCAACTAATTTGCTTCTCCCTGTAATTAAAGAAACTGTGTGAATGCCTCATTTCAAAAGTTTTTGCTGGGTTGATTCATGTTTTAAAACTCAAACTGAACATAGTTACATAAGTAGACGAAAGCAATAAGATTAACATTCATGACACTGAATAAAAATACTTGTCATGTTTTTGTGTCATTCTTTTAATGATTATAAAATCAATACCATTCCTTCTCTTTCTTTTGAAAGTTAAGAGAAGTGCGAATAATCCCTTTGTTTAAGATTGCTTCAAATTTTAAGAAATCAATTTTTTTCGAAACAGGAGTATTTTCTAGACAACTTTAAGGAATAAAATTTTAAAAATCACTTAACTTATTTTAAATGAATAACAAGTATTTTTGCGGATGTACACATTTAATTTTATAACTTAGAAAAAAAAATATGTATATGTTAATGTAGGTAATCGGTTATTATATATAATTAGCGTATCTCTTTAACCGGCTATTATATATAATCACCTAATAACCGATCATTGCATATAATAACCACGGTAATTATGTATAATAACAGATTATCCACATTGACCATATATATTGATGAATTCTAATTAACAGAAAAAGTCGGGTTTTTTTTGGTGTTTTTTTTCTTTTCGATTCTGCTTTGAAACAAGTTCTTCTATTACAATTCATTTCTTTGAAAACGTAAAAATACTCAAGGTTTATTTTCTTTTTAATTTTTTAAACATTTTTCTTATGACATTTTATTAAACTAACAAAATTGTGCCACATCATAGCATGTATGCTGTAACGTACATTCTTATTCCAAACATTAAACAGACAATTTATTTATAAGTAATTAATATTTCACATTCAGATCATTTTCCTGATGTTAATTTAATGTTGTCGAAAAAGGAAAATTAACTCTAGCATTCTGTTTCAATCCTTGGGACTCAATTTAAAATAGTTGTTTTCTTACCCATGAATAGGTCCCAGCTGACGGTACCTTTCTATCTGGACTTGATAGAGAGGCTAAAATGAAGAAAATTGTTTTTAGTGAAATCAAAGATAAACGGAAGGAATAAAACTCTGTTACTTCAATTCTTGACTACATTTTCTTGTGCGTGTCGCAATCATTTACGTTAACTTTTAATTCTCCATATACGTCTTCCTCAATTCAAGGACGCTTTCTTTAAGTCATTGTTCTTTCACTAACTAAAAACCTTTACTTTTGCATTTCTGGAGCTAAATTTTTTTTTTTTTCATTTGTCCATAACTCTTCTTACAATGAACGGTACCTTAGAGCAAAAATTACTTTTGTCTCTCTTTCTTATCTATACTTATAAAAGCCAATGTTTGTGTGCGTGTGGATCTGCGATGTCCAGACGAATCTATCGCACTCACAACCATGAAATTTGGCACACAAGTAGTCGTAATGGTGACTGAATCCACCTTGAAGCCGGAATTTTAAAATTTAATCTAGAAAATTTTGGATTTAATATTTTGTGTTGTTTTGGGTGATTTTTCGCACTCATTTCTCAATAGCATGGCTTCTAATTATACGAAAAAAAAACAGTTACACCATCGGAAACAACAAAAGATTTCCGTTCTAATGAAGTTTGTTTGAAAAAGTCTTTTTTATGGTAATTTTTAATAAGGATTTCTTCAAATTCTCGCATCTGACGTTCTAACATCTCTATAATTTTCATTTTATCAACTTATAACTGGAACGTTTCTGTCGGATTTAAAACAAGAACGGTTAAAATAACTTTTTTCCCCTTTTTTTTAAATTAATTTTTCTCTGATCAGTTCAAACAGTTTTTTTTTCTAGCGAGATTTAATAGCGAGAGTTTCTCCAAACGATCCCAGAATGCATTGTTGCAATTTCATTGGCTGGTGCGCGACCTACCTCGCGGCAGATGACGTCATACTCTTTCATTCCCAGCATGCATTTCTACAACCCGATTCCTTCCGGCAGGTGACGTCGTTACATTCGCGTCATTGTCGAGAGGAAAAAGAAGCGGGAAAACTCAATAATATATACATTTCTGTTTTGATAAATCGCAAAGAAAAATAAGCGGGAAAATCAATAATGTGTATCTTTTGTTCTGATTTTGTTTTCAAAACTTTTTCGTGTCATTGTGGGCATTTTCCCCCAATTTCTTTGAAATCCTTATTCCACTGGCAACGCCATGCGCGTACTGCTAGTGTTAAAAGCTATATTTAAATTCAGTAATTCGGATGTGGTGGTGAAAGGTTCTCATTGAATCAGAAGATTACCGTAAAACTGACTCCGTTGTCCTTTGTCTGGCTACATTTTCTTATGAGAAGTATATTTAAGGCAAGGAGCACGAATACAGGTTGATTCAAAATTCCGCGTAAAAACTTATAAACGGCGACGTGCAGACGGCTGCCACCTCTCTCAGGAGGCGAATTTCTTCGACACCAGTACACAGAAATTGGTTTCACGATATGGCACATGCTTCAATTCCGATGGTTCTTATGCTGAGAGGTAGCTGAAAGAGTGCTGTATCTGTGTCAATAAATGTTTCCAGGTAATTATGTTTTGCGTCTCTTTACCGTCTCCGGGAAACTTACTTTCCGAATGAACCAGTAGAAGGTTATGAGCATGTTGAATGCTAATCAGCAACATTGACATGAAAATAATTTCTCTTTTCTTACCTTCTTCAAATATTCTAAGGTCGATCCAAAAAACGGCAATGGTTTGACAAATGGAATACCTCTTTTCTTCCAATAATCATGGTTTCTGCTCCCATATCTGTGAAGTCAAAATATTTTCTTTAAGAAGCGAAAAACAGATAAACAACTGAAATAAACTGACAGAAACAGATAATAAACCGAACCACTGAAGAAGTTTGTTCTTATACATTCCAGTTTAATAATAAACTTAATATAAACAGTTTTTAAAAGCACATTTTTATAAATGTGCTAATAAGTAGAATTTTTTTATTTTAATTATTTTCACCTTTTTAGTCTTTAATTCATAGTTCATTTTTATGAATATTATAGAATCTAGTAATTAATTTTTCATCGAATTCACTACTAGATGGAGCCACTCGTATGGAATCAAAATTTAATTAAATTAATCGATTAACTGATAATTAAGTTCTGAAAATATTAAAATAATGGGATGTTATCAAAAATACCTAAGTGTACAAAATTTCATAATTTTGTACGTGCTACGAACGTCATAACCAGAGGTGACAAAATTGAATTTAAGAACTAAAGAGAATTCCTTAACTATAAATCCTTAGATTCTTGAAAACTTTGAAAAAGATAGTTCCATCAAAATGTGGGAGAACTTAATATTTACAGTCGTTTTTACAGTCCTGTCTTGTTAAAATGCTGGAACAAGCGTACACAAAATAAATATATTAACAACCGGTGTTATAGAATACAATTCCGTCGTTCCAAGGTGAAATAAGGATTGGTGAAAAATGAGGCATGCCACCCCTCTAAAAATCATATAATTTGATGATTAAAACCTCAACTATTAAAAGGAAAACTTGATAATTTGGTATTTTCCAAAGATCTATGTCTCTGGGGGGCTATATAATTTGATTGTCGCCAGATCTTAGTAAAAATGGGGGAAATAAAAAGAATATCGATTAACTCCAACAGGGTGTCTAATTGTGTGCCTCAAGATATAAAGCTACAAGAAATAGTCTCTATTCCCATTGATTGCGTCTTCCAAAAATCATGACAAATAGTTAGGAGAAAGTGTTATTTCCGTTTTCATTCAGCATCGAATACAACACTCGTCTAATTAGAGGGAATACTTACGGTAAAAAAGTTTAATAGTACTACACTGCTATACGTGGAACAAGAACAATCAAATAGCATTGAGGTTCCTGAAATAATTAAAGAATCTTCGAGAGAAAAGTTCTTAACCCGGGAGGACGCACATCGGGCCTGCAAGGCCCGGAGGTTCCAATAATTTATTACAGAGAATTAGCCTTAATAAAAACTTCCAGGTTCAAGGCAGCTGCATTCAAGGTCATTTATTTGTTGGCCACAGGTATTTCAAGAATTTCCCCTCATTTGCTGTCTCAGAAAACATACGGTCTTTGAAACACGATGCGCGCGCTCGCGTATCTATGTAAGATTGCTAAAGAGAGCAGATATATCGCGACATAATTGCTATTCAAACAACAATTAAATGGAAAGATTGGCAAAGGTTTTAGCTAAAATATCAACTAATTCAGAATCGATTAATGAAGAAAATAAAGAAATTATTGATGTTGAACTAGTTCGAGATCACAAGTCGAATTCTGAAAAAGGAATTAGACAATGAATCGGATATTTGTGAATTTAGAAGACTGGAGTTGAAAAATAGTGTAGCAAAAGGTAAGATAGCTTTAATTAACAAATGGTGCAAAAAAGAACTTCATTACAACATTTGAATTTCATTACAACAATGAATGTATTGTTGTAAATTACGCCTGAAAACATTTTTTAAAATTTATTAAAATTAGAGAAAAAACTTCATGGAAACTTAATTAATATCATAGAAAAAATAATTTCTTTGATTTTCAGGTGGTGTAAAAATCATTTTTGTGCTATAATATTTACGGAAGTTATCAAGGGAAAATGCCAAAATTTCGCTTAATTTTTAATTAAAATTTCAAAAAAAATACCCGGCTCCGATGAGCAGCCTCCAAAATATATTTGAGCCAAATTTCGCAGTTCTAGGTCCAGCGGTCTGCTCTGTAGAGCACCAACACACACATCCTCCTTTATTATTAGCAGAGATACGGAAAAACAACTGAGAATTAAGAAGTGCAAAACAATCCTTACCTAAGGAGAAAAACTATAGAAAAAGCTCCGATGAAGAAAGTGATCACGGACAGCTGCAGCAGAAGATCCAACATTTTGCTGATGCTCCTTCTATACTCAAATCTTTTCAAAACCGAATTACTTTAAGAAGAATATCCTGTA
>BGPR01003388.1:48838-63655 GCA_013235015.1 Araneus ventricosus | reverse complement strand
CCCCCCCCCCCTTTCAATTTTTCTGTCGATTTACGATGTCAGCACATACATTCGGTATTGAAATAAAATTTAATACTGAATGAATGGGAATTTCTTGTATTTTGGATTATCAAGTGAATTCTTAAAAGTTGAACTCATTATTTCTTCATATTTAAAAACAAGTTGAACTCATTATTTCGTCATATTTAAAAACAAGTTGAACTCCTTATTTCTTCATAGTAACAAACAATTATTTCTTCATATACAAGAAAAATATATAAATAAATAGGACTAAAACCAGCGGGAGTGGCCTCCCCTAAACTTTCTCGTATACTTCTCAAAAAGATGCGTATGTATTAAAACTTAACAATATTTATTTTCTATCACACTCTAGCAAGCTCCGCTAATGCGAGGGTGTCCGCGAGCGAAAACAAAACAGGAGAAAATGACCTCGTTCGCTATCGCTGAATAGCTTGCGTATGCACAGAGATTGCTTCCAGTACGCAAGTAAAAAATTGAATATGCAATTTGAACGCCTTTTTTTAACCAACTGAAACGAAATTTGGGCACAAATCTATATTTATTGTTATCAATCGTCATACCAATTTTTATTTATCTTAGCCAATGGGTTTAGGAGATAACATTTCTACAAGTATGCGATTATTCAGTCCGACAGACCATCAGCCCTTCGACGGATTTGGTCCAAACTTTGATACGGACCTACAATCATGATCATAAAACTGTGTACCAAATTTTATCCATCTAGCTATTTAAGGTTTTGAGTTATAGTGTTCACATATCTGCGGACAGGCAGACAGGCTTCCCGTAGACGGATTTTGTCCAACGTTTGATAGAAATCTACAAATTATGTGTAAAGATCACATACCAAATTTCATCCCTGTAGCTCTAATAGTTTTCGAGTTATCGTGTTCACAGACAAACATAATTCCAAGATTGTGTTTTTCTGACTCAGGAAGGTCTCAAACGTGGAGATTCGTCAAAATCTCGAGATCGAATTTTTTGACGATTACAATACTTTCTCTTTCTATACTTCGTATATGAGAAAGTAAAAAGATAGTCGGCTGATCACAAACTTATTTACAATTATACACTATCTACCTAGTTTATGTTTTAGGATATTTAAATTGAATCAATCTTCAAAATACTTCTTATATTTTAAGACTTATCCAAATAACTTTGATATGTAGTTTCCCAAAACAATAAAAGGTTCCAAAAAGGTAAAATTTTATAATGAAAAATGCCCAATGTAAAAGATTAGAAAACACATGTTTTCGTTTGTTAATAAAAAAAAATGTTTTATCTGAAATGTATACAATAATAACAAATAGCAAAAATATTGAAATACGAAAACAAAAGGGGAACTACATTGTTTCATAAATTGATAGCCTGTTATAATATTAAAATTTTCTTTTTGGAAATATAAAAGGAAAGTTTGTTTAATAAATAACTATAAAAAAGAGACAAAAATTAGCATACCTGAAATTTGTCTGCAAGAACAAATGCAAAATATTTTATTTTGCTGTACGGCTGATACTCTGAATGAGAACGAACTGTTCAATGGAAAATTAAGCTTCTGAGAAAACTCCTTGGGTTACCCGTCGTGTTTCACACAATCCAATATTCAGATTCAATACTATTGATTAAACTCTGAGGAATAGATGTAACAGACAACCTTTAAACAAGTACCTACGATGAATTCATAGATGCTGGAAAACCACACTCTTGACAAGAAAAGCGAGAAACCCCTGTGAGATATATGCTTCATCATCGTTTAGCAGTCCTGCTGAATACAAAGGGGACAGATGTGTACAATTTAGAACTAGATAAGCAGAAAAAACATTCCTCTAGAGGTGTTTTTTAAACTGCCCTGGGAAAGACTATCTGCTGGCCTAGGGGAACAGATGTGGATCCCCACAAAAGCATTACCCCTGTATGCCCTGAAAGTAATAGTCTCGGGAACAAGGAATGTATTGAACGTTAGCACTTGCAATTTATCTTCAAATGACAGACATCCACTTTGGAGGGTGTCCCCCCCCCGAACCGAAAAGAGAGTGACCATATGATGCCTGGAGCAATCGAACCTGGTTGAGGACTGAACAATGTTATCTCTTTCCACCTTTATTCTGCCCAAGAATCAGAAGCACGTGGACCTTCATGTAGCAAAGGGAATTGTTGGATTCTTATCCACTAGATCCAATAATTACTTTTTACTTTCTCGTATACGAAATACACAAAGCGAAAGTATTGTAATTGTCAAAAAATTGGAACTCGAGATTTTGACGAATCTCCACGTTTTAGACCTCCCTGAGTCCGAAAAACAAAATTTTGGAATTATGTCTGTCTGTGAACACGATAACTCGAAAACTATTAGAGCTACGGGGAGGAAATTTCGTATGTGGTCTTTAAACATAATTTGTAGGTTTCTATCAAATTTTGGACAAAATCCATCTACGGGAAGTTTGTCTGTCTGTCCGCGTTCATGTGAACTCTTTGACACAAAAACTTAAATAGCTAGATGGTTAAAATTTGGTACACAGTTTCTTCATCATAAATGTAGGTCCGTATAAAATTTTGGGCCAAATCCGTCAAAGGGTTGACCGTCTGTCGGTCTGTATAATCTCATACTTTTGAACGCCGTAACTTCTTAACAAAATTACTTAGAAAAATTAAATTTCGTATATAGCCTTGAAACCCTAATTGTAGATTTGCCTACAATTTTCGTTTAAATCGGTTTTAAACCAGCGGGAGTGGTCTCCCCTAAACTTTCTCGTATACTCCTAACACAGTTAGAGAAAACTAGAATAATAAAAGACGTCAAATAAACTTCCGTCGCAAGTAAACCAAAGTTGGAACCACGCGTGGTTTGAAGGATCAAAACAAATTCAAATCCCCTACGCATTCTTTTGCGCAACAGGACCTGGCGAGACTCCCTAAATGTTTGCTTCCTTACAAAATCGCTCCAGAATTGGTTTTTGGCAAACTGCCAAGTTTCGGAGCGTCCGTTCTTTGCACAAGCATTGCCATCAGTAGGCATGCGCAGGGAGTTAGTTTCAAAACTGAACAAGTATGCGATTATACAGACCGACAGACAGTCAACCCTTTGACGGATTTGGCCCAAAATTTTATACGGACCTACATTCATGACGATAAAACTGTGTATAAAATTTTATCCATCTGGCTTTTCAAGTTTTTGAGTTATAGCGTTCGCATGACCTCGAACGTACAGACAGACAGACTTCCCGTTGACGGATTTTGCCCAAAATTTGATAGAAACCTATAAATTATGTTTAAAGACCACATACCAAATTTCATCCCCGTAGCTCTAATAGTTTTCGAGTTATCGTGTTCACAGACACACATAATTCCAAAATTGTGTTTTTCGGACTCAGGAAGGTCTAAAACGTGGAGATTCGTCAAAATCTCGAGTTCGAATTTTTTGACGATTACAACACTTTCTCTTTGTATACTTCGTATACGAGAAAGTAAAAAGGCGTTGAAACGGTTTTTCTCTGTTCTATGCAAAAAAAAAAAAAAGCTGCGAACGATGGAGCGAGTGTTTTCCCCACCTTTGGGGTTGGCCACTCCCACTGGTTGAACAGATCTTTGAAGGAAATTTTCAAAACCGGAAAAAAAATTGCAATATATTTCTTTTTAGAAAAATATGAATATTTTATGCTTTTTTTTTACATAAAAGTTGGTTGAAAGAATTTTTTAAGAAGGATAAAAAAAAATTTAATTGATTTTGCAAAATCCATCAGCGGCGCGGGGCCTTGTGCGGTCGCACCGTTCGCACCCCTCTCGGCCGGCCCTGACCCCTAGGACCAATGACTCTCCCTTAACCACAAAATTAAAAATAATAACGTTTATATATGCGATTTTTTTTCAAAATATTAGACAAAGTTTTAATCACGAGTTTATGCTTTACAAACCAATTTTTATTTCAATTCGTGATGAAATCTTTTACATGACTAACTCACACTGACGTCGCCAATGCGCAACAATTTTCATTTAAATTGATCTTAAAGATAAAAAAATATGAAAAAATATACAAAAATAATAAAATTTACTTACCAATGAAACGTTTTTGGTCCTCCCTTAATAAATTTCTCGTTACATCCAAATGCACAGCAGAATTTTACCATTTTTTACAAATTATGGCGGCTCTTCAAGAACGATTCCCATAGAATAGCATTGAAAGTTCACTGGGGATGGATGGCCAAAGTCTACCAGTCACGTGATAAAAACCAGTTTTATCTTGACTTCAGCTCGTCCGTAGACGCGTTCCATAGATAGTAGTTCTATGGATTATACAGGGCAGTCTTAACAAATTTGAGAACCCTGGGCTAGAGTAATTTGGCACCCCATCTGAATCGTAACTAGGGATTTCAGCGCTTATAGTCCAACCAAAATGCATACCTAGTACCTAATAAAATAAATGAGGAGAATACACTCCTCATTTTACAATTTTGCAAATTGGCGTCTTTTCAAAATAGGATGTAATTTCTATTACACGCCTAATTTTGGATTTTCTCACTGATTGCCTCGGTATGAATATTTTTTGAAATGATGTACTATATACAAACCCTAATAATATCTTTACTTTTAAAATATATAAATTATAAGTAATAAATATTTTTGTTCCAAATTAAAATAAATTAATATAGCAAATTTGTAAGCGCCTTTAGAATCAATAGCGCCCCTGGGCTCAATTAGCCCAATGGACAAGACAGCCCTGGGTTTATAAAAATTACTCACAATCGCTGTCAGCAGAGCCGGCTGGAACAAAAGCAGGGCCTGGTGCAAAGTTGATTTGTGGAGCCTTGAAAACATTTCGGGACAACAAAATAGTCTAGTGCATTTTGGTGTTTATTACGTTGCACAATTTGGTATAGAAGAACTTAAGGAACACATGAAAATGATAAATAATTAAATTGTTTTTATAAGGTTAATATTTCAATCACACAAAAATTGTTAATAAATCTAATAACAAAAATAATTGCTTAATGAACTTGTAAAATACAATTTGATATGCGACTCACTAGAATAAGGTTTACAATATGTGATTTTTATTTCATTTTTTGACGGTGACATCATAATTTAGTTTTTTGATTAGTTCGGATTCGATAGATAAATGGCTAAGGTAGTAAATCGTTTTTGACTAATACTAGATGTCAACTAAATTTTTATTATTTCCAATCTTGAGAAAGATCTTTCAGAAAATACGACGGTTAAATCTACATAATTTTCAGAATAGTAACAAAATTTGAAATAAATTATTTTAACCCTTTCGAGACTGATGGAACATCTTAGTACAAGGGTTGTAAATAAAGAAGTCGCAACATAGATAGTAAAAAAATTATAATGAACTTATGAGTAAAATTGCATTACATTCCTTCAATATAATCACCAGCAAAGTTTTGCACCTTCTGCTAAATGTTGGGAAGCCGTAGGATACCGTTGGCAAGGTGTTTGTTGATAACAGCAACGAAGCGCCCTAACATTCGCCATTTCTTCAGTATGTGCCATACCATCTGATGACCGAGACCAAGTTCTACAGATAATTCCCGGACAGTCCATAGATGCTCTATGGGAAGGTGACCACTCACGATGTCAATCTGATGTTGAGAATGGAGGCTGACCTGTGCGGTACAGAACTGTAATCACATTCCCAGGAATGAAACTAGAGTTTGTTCGACGGGAGGGGAGAGCGATTTGCCCGACAGGGGGGCACGGTCTCCCCACGACATGCTGTACAGGGGACGAGTGTAATGAAATTGGTCTCAAATTTTCGCCAGATTATTATTTATCAACTACAGTTGAATACCCCGTACAAAACATTTTCCCCGATGGGAGCCACCCCTGCTCATTCAGACCTGCACAAACGCTTTGACCCATCGTGCAATCGTCCTATACGGTAACGTACAGGCCTCACGACTTCTCGTCTACACAGAGAATTTCATATTTTAGTTACTTTTATTTTCATGTCTTTTACTAATTTTCATACATAACAAACCAGACTATGCTAGATTATACATTAAAAATGCAATTGAAAATTAAATGAGGAACATTCCTTACGAAGGAGCGAGACTTTCTTTACAAAATCATTTTAACAAAGACTTGAAAATCAAATTTGTAATCATCATCTTAGATCAAACCCAGTGGTATAGTAGAGCCAAAACATACTGGAATGCTGTTCCAGCACTGCAAATTTTTTCATGAGAAATAAGAAAAAAATTGTAACCTTCTCAAAACAGTGATATCTTCATCTTATCACATCCTCGAAAATATGATTATTATTTCAAATTAAGAAAACTCATAGTAAACTCTGGCAAGCAGTGGCAGGAAGGGGTGACGGATATAGTTTTAACATATACATTGTTGGCATTTTATTATTTCAAGATTCCAGTACCTGTAAAAACAATTATATTACACATAAAAAATTTATTGTGAAGTGATCTTCTGCTTACCTTCTCTATCCATCCCACATCAGGGAGAACTTCAAATATGGGGATGAGAACCTGTCGTTTGAGTAAGCAGAATCTCGCTTACCGGTGGGGATCGAGTTATCTCCTACCGATGAAGGGTCGTATCTCTGTCCGAGGGGTGGTCGCATTTGCCGCTCTTAATGACGGCTATAATGCAGGGCCACAGTGCTCCATTTTTTTTCGTGGCGGCGGGGTCATTCATGTTTAATCCGCACGCTAAGGCTGGCCGGAGCAACTCATCTGTGGTTATCATCCCTATCCCACTCAACTACATCACCTCAGATATTCTAGCACTACTTAATTTACGATTAACCCACTGGTTGAAAGTCTCACTTTATGGATATTACTGGATTGCCAGGTGCTCAACTCTCCAAATTTTGACACCACACCAACAAGGGGACATAAGTTTTTACATGCACCATACCCACACATAAGGCAGAATTAGAATGGGATTGAGACTCAAACCTGTGATCGCTAATCCGAGAATCTGCAACCAGAACATTGTGGCTCCCATTTTTCAGTCAGAAATGTGATCATATGCACAAATAATTCAAATAGTTATAATAAAAATACAATTGTGTTATTCAGATTTCATACAAAATTCATGACATTAAATTTCTTTCATTTCATCAGGCTTCAATTGTTATTGAATAGATTCTAGCTACTCTTGGAATTATCTTTAAAGGCAGTGACTTCATTAATACAGCACTAGATCATACAAAACAATTTTTTAAATTTAAGTACTGAACACTCAAACATAATTTGACCATATAGAATAGAGTAAAAACTCTAACTCAAAATCGAAGTGAATGGTGTTTTTACTTTGCTCCTATTCTCTTCATTGTTATTTTGGTTGCTGCTGCATTTACGTGTACTGTTCAGCAACGGATTCCGAGACTACCACTTTTGCACGATTTTACACAAAAAAGGGGTGTCGGGCAATGAGTCATACGAGATCATTTCCAGAGTTCTTTGTTAGATCACGCTCAGTAAAATGTAAACACCCTTCCATTTTTCACTTTCCTCCTATTTTGATGAAAATAACTCTGCCCAACGCATGCGCAAAAGCGCAGAGGGTTTCCGAATCCGTTGCTATACAATAACTAATACAATGTTTATTTTGCTATTTGTTCTTATACTATTTTTTTTATTATTTGGTCTTATACTATTTTTTTTATTATTTGGTCCTATATTGTTATTTTTGTATTTTTTGCTTCTTACTTCGAATTTTCCAAATGCTTTATTTGAAATTTATTACTTTAATTTAATTTCTCTAGCTATTTTTTTTTTGGTGTTTTGAATAATTTAACCAAACTTATAATTACAAAGACATTAAATCACATACATAAAAAAAGCATTACCTTTATTCAATTTACAAAAGCACAGCTATATATTAATATACGTATATATATATATATAAAATAATCAATCACAATTATATTATAGTTTCATTGTTTAATTTATTTCACATACTATCAAAAAGATTAATTTCATATTAATCACAGAATCAATCAACACAGAAGAATCACAGATGTTGTCAGGTACATCCTAATTATAAATAGTTCTGAATCATTTACTACATAAAACATCAATATAAAAATATGGCATAAAATACTATTTAGCTGTGGATATCAATAATGAAAATTTCAGCATGTTTTCATTAGAAATAAATTATACTTCATTCACAAATACTTTAAGATATTTTTCATAAATTTTTGCATCCTTTTGTTTTTAAGGACTCCTGAGTGCAAAATATACTACAGTGGAATTCATCCAAAAAAGATTACACAAAAGTCATTCAGAAACTGACTTTATGGTAAGAAACTGAAATGCTTAATATAACACAGTAATAAACATCGGCAATTGCAAAAGATAATTAAGTGTGAAAGTAAAATAAAATAAATTACAGTACAAACCCGGTTAACCGAAATCTGGGTTATCAGAAATGCTTCTGAAATCGCAAATCAAAAAAAAAAAAAAAAAAAACACGTACTGTTCTGCACGGCAATAATCGGGAAGACGAGACTTTTTTGCTGCAATATCCCCACTTTTTCCTTTTAAGCCTCAGTCATTGATTAATTTTAGAATACTGAAATTAAAATTAATGGGTATTAATTATATTAATTACAATACTGTTTACCTATGCCTGTCAGGCACATTGCACCACAACTCACCAGTGCAAATATTGCACCCAAACGAGGGTTAACTTCAATAAAGAACATAAGTATAGCCTACAAAGGGAGTTTTGAATTTGTTTTATGCACACAAAACATTTCTGAATTACATACTCTAATTAGATACAAAATAGTAATAGATGTCCATGGCTTAACCGAAAAATCATTATACAAAATGGCTTCTCCCCCTTTAGTTCAGTTAACTGGGGTTGCACTGTATATTTGGATCACAGCTGTTATTGAGCATATCTCTTCTTCCAAGCAGCCAATTATTTCGATCTCCAAACCCAGATTTAAGGTATTAGCTTTTAAAATGTAAAAAAATTATAATCTGTCATGTAATCGAAATTTTCGAACACAAAGAATTTTTTAACTGCAAACTTTAAGAAAATGTATGAATAAATGCCAGTTGGAGCTAAGAATACAGAACAGAGAAAAATGGTTTGGCCACTTAGAAGGTTAAATAATAAATGTTCTCCTATTAGTATACTCATCGCTATTTTCAAAATAAATTAACAGCAGTTTAATTACTGCTTATGAAAAAGTTGTTCAGTTAAAATATTTTTTCTTTACTCACTACAAGCTCTTAATATTTGCTCTTTGCATAGTAACACTATATAAATAAGTTTCGAAAATTTATCACTTATAAAATCTTAGAAATAACAAATAGATTTCTTTTTTATTTGCATAAATTCGAAGTTATTTACAATTATGACAATTATTTCTAATCTAAATAATTACAGAAGATTTCAGTGAACAGAATTTTTTCCCATTTAAGAATATAGTAATTATTGAGGACACGTTTAATTTTTTTCCTCTTTAATATAATTTTTCAAGTATAAGATAGAATCAAAATCGATTAGTAAAGCAATCCATAGTTTACATAATTGGTTTAAAGAACCAACAAAAAAAAATGGTTTCAAAAAGAAAAGTAAAAGGATCATTATCACACACATTCAGTTCATAACATTTTTTCAACAATGAGTCAAAATTAAAAATACAATCGTTAAAGCAGAATTGCTTTAGGGATCTGAACATACTGAAGAAATAAAAATGGGAGCTTTATCAAAATACAATTAACTTAACCTGAGAATTAATTAGATGTATTTATTTAAATATCCAATACACAAAGATACAATACACACAGAATAAAGCAAGAAAATCAAGTAAATTTGGCTATTGGGCATGTAAATGGTGCACTCCTACTAAAACAGAAATTTTTTTAAAAAATTAAAAATTTCATTAAAAAAGGAACTGAAATGTGCAAATGAAATTTCCTTCAGCAGAGACTGATAATTTTTTTATAATAATATACCATTCATGCGTTATTCACACATAACTTTACCTGCCAATCTCAGAAGTGGCGGCGAGTAAGGAGGGGGTGGGGAGAGGGAAGGCTAGCTAATTTTGCAACTAAATTTTTAAATTTTGTTGTCTACTCCCGGGTGCTTTTAGAAGTCAATAAATTTTTTGCCCCCTCATTTTTTCACCCAATAGCCGCCACTGAATATCAGCAATCAATGACCAGTAGCAAGAGTCAACTTTGAAAAAGTAAGCTGTTTTAGTAACATGCATCTTTTTTAGTATAAATTGTGTCATTTATAAAGTAGATATGCACATATTAGAGTAAAAGGCAAGACAGTTTATAACAAGATCACTAAGTAGAAAGTCTGGACTTCAAAGGCTTCAGGCATTATTTTGAAGAGAAAAGTATGAGTAAAATCAAGTGCTAATAACTAATAGACCATCTCAAATACTATAATTCTAATAGACTGGCACCATTCATAGAAATTGTAAAACAAATCTAAAAAATTTAGTTCACATCTTAGTTAAAATATGGACATTAAACAGGACAGTAACTGATATATATATATATATATAACCTATCATTCTGAAACTGTCATTAAATGATACGCATTATTTTTTTCAAAAAAAACATTTGTTAAAAAGTTTTTTAGTAAAAACAAATGTCAAAAAAATTTCTCTAATTAATATGCCAAAAGATTAAAAAAAAATACATTTCTTTGTACATTAATAAAAGAACACCAAATTGGGAGCTGTTTATTCTTAGTGACTCAAATCAGAAAAAAAAGCAAAAATAGTGTACAAGAAATGAATGTTAGACATGCTAACATCTCTTGCTATTATCATTCAAAAACATAAAATCTCTTAAATAATAATTTTTTTAAGATTATTTAAGTTTACTAGAAAAAAAAATTAAAAAAGTCTGTAAATGAAAATATAAACACAAAATAAATTTCTAAAAAGCAAATCATCATTAAAAATATCAAATATATAGTCCTGAGTACAAAACTAATTGATTAAAAAATAAAATCAACATAACAAAATACAATAGTTAAAATGAAATTAAAAAAAGAAGAAAAAAAGTATATCTGAAAATCACAGGAAGTAGAAACCACTTGGAACTTAATTGCATTCCTAATCAAATTGTTACGAACATCAAGCAAGTGAAAAATTCATGAAATTCTCTTCCAGAAAATTATAACTATCTTAATTAAAATTAAGATTTCATATATTATTAATTCTCTAAATTAATTTCCTAACACTAATTACAATAAATAAAAGCAAAAAATTACTTTTTTTTTCTTTTTGGCAGGAGAACATTATGAAGGCACAATATAACTTTCATAAAAGTTACACAGATTCAGTAATCAGACAACAAGTTAAAGTAATGTTCATTAATTTTCAAGATATATATATTAAACTCCAATATTTTTTAAATTGCCATGAATAGGAAATTATTTTAAAATTACATATTTAATACTTAATATCTAAAAAGGTCAAAAAATAATACTGATATTAAAACAAATGACATTTCATAGGAAAATGGCAGGAATTTTACAGATTAATTAAATCTCAAAACTTACACTTATGATTTGATTTTAAATGCATTTTGAATGAAATTTATAGTGAAAATTTTTCATTTTATATTTCATTAGATAAATGACATTAAATTAAATATGACAACACAATCAACCTATAAATATGTTAATCAACAAACATCAATAACTTCATTTTTGAACTTATTTAAATCTCCAATTAAAAATAATTTTCTTTAACCAGATGGAGATATTACAGAAGAGCAACAAATTTTAAAAATTACTGCAATTTACGTAAAATCATATCTTTAAGGTTTAATTTATGATGAACTAATTTGGCAGTAGTTAGCGAATTTCCACTGAACAGAAGGAAGAAAATAAAAGCAGCTGCAGGTACCTAGAAAACAAAGCAAAAATTTTAAAAAGATAAATAACAAAAAAATTGCAAGCTTCATAACAAGATGCAAAAGATATACTCATCATAAATTTGATGGGGTTTTATATTGTATCATTTGATTGTGTCTTTACTGAAATTATGCCTTTTTAAGTTTCTTAACCCTATGTACTTTATTATCCGAGTTACGTAACCGAAATAACTAATTATATAATTCGAATTTGCTTTTAATTAGAAATTATTATTTTGTCCACTAACTATACTCTACCCCCCTCTAAGTGGATTTTTTTTTTGTCTAAAATTATTTAAATCTTTCATTTTAGGCATTAATAGATCAGGGATTCTTAACTATACCTATGTGCAGTCATGCAGAAAAAAATGAGGTAACAAAATACTCTCATGTGGCCTTTATCAAGTTCAAGATTAGTTAACAAAAATAGACAAAAATTTTCATTAAAATTTGTTAAGCCACCAATTTTAGTTTAATTTCCTTTTCGTCATCATTTATAATTGCTTTATTTTTCATCTTTGGAATTGTAGTAAACTTTTACTAGTAAAATTGAGATTACAGAAACTTACCAGAAATGGGGTCATGAGTAAAAAAGGTTTAAGAATCCTTGGTCCATATGTATTTTTGACAAAAAGTAACAGAGATTGCCCCCTCCAAACAAATCGTAAATTTTTTACATTAAAAAAAAATTCTGCTTCTTTGTTCAAAGGTTTTCTTATTGCAATGCATTTCATAATGAGCTTTAAGTCAAAACCAACTGAATATCATATTTTTTGTACTATTTATTCACAGGAATTTTCATAATGTTCAAAACATTTTGTTTCAGCCTTCTATTTTCTGCATTTGAACAGTTCAACATTTTTCTTTTTCTTCATGCTGGAAAAAAAATTCCTCTAATTTTTTCTCCCTCCTTTTATAACATAAGAAAAATTATTGATACTAGAAACTGAATTGAAGTTGAAGTATACATAAAAAATAATTTTTGTCCTTTTGGTGTGGATTTATTATTCCAGTAACTATATAAATTATACAAACAAAGTAATTCTTACCTGCCACTCTACCCCTTGGAACTGAACTGCAATTTTGTAAAGGGTATAAGCATTAAATAGTTGCCATGCCTAGAAAACATGAAATATGCTGAATTAATGGATATAAATTTTTTGCAGTTAAAAAAAAAGTTAAATATGTATTTTGTGATACTTGCAAATATTTCCTGACTGTAATCTAAATGTTATATGCAAGAGATGTGAAATTTTAGGTCAGCTTAAGTTATGAGTTGTCTAGGATCAATTAAAAATTATGTTATTTCTGCTGTGAACCGCTGACTATATGCTGCAATGCTTTTTTGTTATTGTAGTCTATGCTCAATCTTACCCAGATATTCGTAAGCTAATGAGTAATTCTACGTCAAAGATCAGCATGTACATTGGTGCACTTCAGTGGTGAATCCAGGAGGGCTATCAGGCTGCAGCCCCCTAAATTTTTAAAATTTTTTCTTTGTTACTAATATTTTGAATATTAATCCAAAGCAGTATTAAAATTTTATAATTAGAACTTAAAACTTTGTGTCTGTAAGAGTATTTTCAATATTTTAATGGAGAAGTACTGACATAAACAGGTTTTCTGTGTTATGCTATTAATTTTTCTATACATAAATAACTTACATAACCAATTATTAAGAAGGGCAGCAAAAATTTTAGTCCACGCCACATCCAAGAGTGGAAGCCATCTAAAAGAGTAAAAGTGGAAAAATACTGATATGAAACTGATGTAACAAATTCAGATATTCAAAAATAATGATAAATAAGGATTGGTTGAAATTCTCAGAAATGTCTAACGCATAAATATATATACAATGAATTGTAAATAAAATGCAAATTAATTTTTTTAAAAATTTATAGTGAATTTATCATATGCATACCAACAGTTATGTCCATATTATGTCTTTCACCAAGAGCTCTTAATCGATATAAACAGCCTTGTTGATAATTATATTGTAGAAACTGCACAAAACCTGTTCAAGAGAAAATAAATATGCAAGTGAAAAATTAACTCGAAAGTTACTATTGCAGCATCTTAAAATTTCTGTGCAGTAAATTTGTCTCATGATAAATCCAGAGTTAGCATTAAAAAATAATAGACAAAATAAAGCTGATGATAATAGAGCATGAAAAGCAGACTTAAAATATATGTTCAAATTTAAGGTACTCAAAAACCAGAAAAAAATTATTTAAAAGCTAATAATCAAGAAAGATGATTATTTATATTCATAAAAAAAACATTGATTTTTTTATTGATTTGAAAAAAAAATGATGGTATACTATTTGAAGAAAGTCCATAGACTCAAAATATTTTATAAAAATCTACTACAACAAAACAAAAATTAGTTCTCATTACACAAAAAGTGTACATTCCATTGAATTTTTGTTGTTCTTAATGATTCTCTGATCCACCAGACATAGCACACTTTGCCAAATGTGGGGGATAATTTGCTTTTTTTATAGTGGTCAACTGGGTGGATCACCAAACTGATCACTACAGCATACAATATGTAATGGAAACCTAAAGTTAGAAAGTCACAGGTAGTTAAAATATTAAAACAAATTACAAGCAAGAGTAATAACTAAACTTTTTATGATTATTAGTTAGTTAATAAAGTAGAATTAAACAGAATTTTAGTACTATAAAAAGCTCTCCAAACTCTAAAAAAAATATCTATAAAGTTGTTTTTTTTTTAAATTATTGTTCACTTTCAAATTTGGTCCCAAATTATAACATATTTTACAATTTGTGAACTTTTCAGGTTTATTTTATACAACCTACATTTTCACCTTACAGAAAAAGAATTACTTCAAAATATATATTACAAAATGTTGTATATAAAGTGTTGAATTAATAATTTCGGAAAATAACT
>BGPR01003388.1:29108-48828 GCA_013235015.1 Araneus ventricosus | reverse complement strand
GCAGTTTAATAATCGTTCTTAAGGCATATAATTAAATTACAATTTTATAAATGATGATCAGTAATGGAATAGACAAGTTCCAGTTTACTTTAAGTTGATCAAAGATTACTTTATAATGCTTTTATTTACAAAGTAATTAGTTAAGTATTTAATGAATTATGTAAAATATGCATAATGTATAATAATATTATTTGAGCAATATGTTTCTAAAGTATATTGCTATCCTAGGTTATGCTGCATAATATAAAATGTAAATTTAATTAAATAATGAATGTTATCCGTTTTAGCAGCTCGCCCCCTCCTTTATTTTTTTACTGAAGTCAACACAGTTGAAAGAATTTGAAGTATATGATTTGTTTGTTGATTGATTAATCAATGAAATTAAACCTACTCCTCAGGACAACATAGAAATCATGCCTCAATTATTCCATACAATTTTATGGGCTATATTAATTAAAGATAGACTGAAATTAATTATTTTATGCTATTATAGTGTTGAATTATATTCTGCTACAGTAGTATTGCATATAATGTGCTTGTAGCAAAAGAATTTGAAACTTATTTGTAAGTGTTGCATATAGGTAAGGATTAAAAACATTGGACAGTTAATGATACACGATTGAGAAATGAATAAAAATTTTACATATAATAAAAAATAATATGTATTAATATTATAATTAATATACAAAAACAAGAAAAAAGATATTCAAATAAAAACAAAGATAAAAAAAATCGAAAAATAAATGCTTGAAATATAATGGAAAAACTTATCCACATAAAGGAAACAATTCCGCATTTGTAAAGATAAATTCTAAATCTAAAGTACAAAAGGGATAAACTTCACTAACCTGGTGAATGCACCACTGAAGCAGTACAACAGTGAAGCAAGAAATATTAAGAAAAGAAAACATACAAAGAAATATAGCAAAAACTAATAAAATGTTGGCATATTAGGTTTGTGTGTTTCATTTTCTTAATATTATAATTAATATTTATATTTAATATTAATATTTCAAGTGATTAATATTCAATTAAAGTGATTCTTCAATAAATAAATACATAAAAGATATTTTGAATTAAACATATATTTCAAGAACATTCATTTATATACATGGTTCATCTATCATACCTTCATTCTGTTTTATCAACATAATCTTTATAAGTTCTGCCTAAGAAGTATAAGTATTGCCTCTCCATTTAATTTCACTATATATATTAAAAAGATTTTAACGGAATAAATTTCTACAACATTTTAGAACATCTCAAAATATTTCTATATTTATACTTACTTGAATAACATGAATACAGCATGAATTGTGTTCTAAAGAGCTGATATGATTCTCCATCATGCCTGCAATAAATTACAGATCATAAAACTGCAACTGATAATAAAAAGTAATCCTAAAACATAAAGCAGATCTCAAAACAATTTATACAAAAACAAATTTTAAAATCCGACATAATAATTACAGTTAACTTTAACTACTATTATTATGTAAGCAGGTATAGCTCCAGTGCAGTGCACTCCTAATCTGTACAAGAATCAGTAATGAGAAAAACGCTAGTTTCAGATCGTTTTCAGTGAAAAACACTCAATTTTTGACAAAGTATCATTTAAAATAATAAAGTAGCCTCCACTAATACTGTTAAAAATGGACAACATTCAGTGCCATGTTGAATTAAACGGTTAAAACACACACACAAAAAGTCTGAAGTTGAATATTAGATGTTCTTCACTGGAGAACTAAGATGATACAAATTAAAATTTTCAAATTTCAATCAAAATTACACATTGTTATTTTGAACAAAATTGACTAAATACAGAGCAGTTCAACAATAAATTACCATAATATGAGGACACCTGTTAAAAGTGTTGCAATGAAGTGATGCAGTCTCCACCACCCTTTAATTCTAAAAGATACAGAAAGTTCAAAATTAATCTTGTTCCAAAATGTACAAAATTCTAAACATTAGTTTATCATTTTCCACTGCATGAAATCTTGTAGAATTTGAAAATTATATTTAAAATGATAAGCATAAAGTTTTATTTCGATCCAGAATTCAAGAATTCTGCACATAAACAGTTTAAATTATATCTTTCCAATCTGAAGCCAAACACATGTCAAGGATGAAATTGAAGTTTTAAAAAGTATAGCACTAAGATTCAAAGAGATCAAATATGTTTACCATCTTTATAAATAGCAAAATTTGTGCAATTTTTTACACCTCTCTCTATGTAATAAAGATGAATGTCGGTTTGTTTGTCTTTTATGCAAATATTTTTTATATGATCTTGATGAAATTTGGAATATGAGCTTTTCAAAACAAGAGGAAAAACACTGTCCACTTTTCAAAATCCGAAAATTATTAAAATACTTTTTGAAAAATTAAAATTTCAGTTAATTGAAAAGTAAATGAAAAATTAAAATGGTTATAAAATTGGTCAAATTTTGTTTAATGTGCCAACTAACAATACAGCAGAAAAAATTAATTTCTTGCAATTTATTCATTGTAATATTTAATTAAATTTATTACTTAGCTACCTTTTTATGGGAGAAAATAAAATAAAACCATGATACAAAGCCACTTCTAGGATTCAGAGACAACAAAACTGCAAAATAGCAACCTGCTTGCTAAGAAAGGGGACAGATGGACAGACAATTAAAGCTGCAGGTGGTCAAAAATAAACAGGCTCTTTTCATCAAGATGTTCAAATGATAGTATTTCTAATTAATACAACCTCTCGTCCCACAGATGCAGTGTCTATGTATTTATGTAATAACACCTCAGGTTGGGTCCAGGCATTTTGCCAGTTCTGCCACTCTATGTTTATGCCACTATCAATATTTAAAAATTTTATCAATATTTGAATTTTGGAATATTGAATTTTGGATACAAACAACAAGATAATCTTTTAAATTAATGCTCATAAATGGAATTCTAGAATTTTATGTTCTAAGAAAGTTAAACTACAAGCTCTCAAAATGAATATAGAAAAACATAATGCAATGTTATCTGAGCAAGTAGTGCTTTACACTTCACATTTAAATAATAGAATATTATGTTTTGTATTATATATGTGTGTAATATCTGCACATAATAAACTCTTACTAGAAATTTTATTTATTTAAAAATTTGAGGACTGTTTCTATTTTGCAATGTTTCACCCCATAAAATTAATATAAACAATGAGAAAAGAATAAACTGTATGGAAAGATAATCACTTTTGGAAACGGATTATGACAAATCATTGAATGTGACAAAAAATCTCTATATATATATAAAAGAGGAAAGTATGTTTGTGAGTTCGTTTTTTGGTTCTTTATGCACGCCCACACCTTTGGACTTACGGCGACCAAATTTGGCACAGTCATGGATTAGCACTAGGAGCTAATGCTGTAAAAATTATTTTAAAATTCGAATCAGATTTTTATTTATTTAATTAAATAACAAAAATTAAGCTATTTTTAGATGCTTTTCGTCAATAACTGTTGAAATACTTATGGAACAAAAATTTTTACATCACCTAAAAGAGCAAAAAATTATATTTTTAATGATACCAATTTAATTGCTCTACAATATTTCTCCAACTGTAATTAAGGTTTCAAAATTCATTTTAAACTCAAATTGTAACAATGCTTTTATTGTTATAAAACCATATTTAAACCAATTTATTGTTTCATCAAATGCTTTATTCACATGTTTTTACCACTGTTAAAGTTAAGAAAATATTGCTTTTTTTTGTCAAGGTAGACTTCTTACTTCCGCTGTCATTTTGTAGAATGCACTTGACTTCTGTTTTTATTTCGTAGCTTTTAATATGCACTCAAACATCCAATGACGTTAGTTTAGTTAGTACACGATGTTTCGTTTAAATTTCACAAACTTTTAAATTATCCTAATCAGTGTGCAGAGGCGTAGTGACCCGGGACTAAGAAAAGTAAAGATGCCGCAGATACCAGTTTTAGGGGCGGCATGGACACAAAACATTACTGCATTTATGCCAGTTTTTAAAGCAAAATATGATTAGGGGGTATAAAAATAATGCCAGGCCATGAGGGCCATTTGCGCTTGCTAAGCAAATGACGACTGGGGTAAAAAATCATATTCCTTGGGCACCATTTACCCACTCTGCAACACTGTCCATATTGACAAAACGTTAATATGTTTGAGTCACTTTTTAAAGTCAAATACAATGAGTCAAAAAATACCATGTCCAGAGTGCCATTTATACAAGTTAAGACTCTTGTGATGACGGGGGGAAGGAGAAAAAAAATCATAGTATGACCCGATCACCACTCACCCTCAGTACGCCACTGTCGGTATGTAGTCAGTAGTTCTGGAGAGACAAAAAAACATTGTGTTTAAAGAAGTACTATAGCCAATTCCCCTAACTGAGGCTAAAAGTATTCTTTTTGTCCAAGCATTCTTTTTCAGTGAATTTCTTTTGGTGAAAATTGTTTTTAAGTGATTTTTACTTTCTTTATCCGATTTATAAATATTTTATTTAGAAGTTTCGCAGTAATCAAGTTATACAGTAAT
The DNA here is from genome assembly GCA_013235015.1 of Araneus ventricosus. Lineage (NCBI taxonomy): Eukaryota > Metazoa > Arthropoda > Arachnida > Araneae > Araneidae > Araneus > Araneus ventricosus. The sequence continues at coordinate 44,286 of BGPR01003388.1, read as the reverse complement.
ACAGTATAAGTATATTTGTTCATCGTAAAGCTGAATTAGTCATTGAACCATATATAGTTTAAAATAAATGTTCTTTTTCGAATTGCCTCGTATTTTCATTCACACCATACTGATTTAAAGTGATAAAAGGGCTATAATTGAAAGTTTTAATTCAACAAGACAGGATTCGAAGAAGATTTACGTTTGTTGGAGAAAGTTAGTGGCAATATTTGTAGGGTAAAAAAAAATAGGAGGCCGGTACATGAAAAAATATGGATCCCGAGCAACACCGGGTTTTCAGCTAATATATATATATCAAAATGCAAGCACATGCAAAAGCAGTAAATAAAGATTTATTAATTTATTATTCTATGAGCACAGTTTTAATAAAATCATTTAAAATACAGCCCACTGAAAAATATTAAATAATACATACCGTGATCCATTCACAACAAGGATACTTTCTCGTATAGTTAAAGTACAATAATACCAGACTAGAAGGAAGTGAAGAATAGCATCCAGGCTTCTGAAATAATTTCTTTTTGGTTATATTACAAAATTTAAACAGCTTTTTAACATAACACACTTATTATTTTAACTTTAACTGCAAATTCAAACGTGGCATAAATGTTTGAGGAATTAAAGTTTCTTCTTTTCATTATAAAATACATTGAATTATTTTTAATAGCAACAGAAATACATTGGCAAAGCATGACAGCTACTATAATACAAATATGTACTGCATATTATGAGATCAAGAAATAGATCATTTATTAAATAAAAATCTTCAGAAAAAAGGTAAAAGTTTTCATATACAACATTCCATTAAACATTGGATACAATAGGCATTATCGTTTCAAAATACTATGAAAGAGTAATAGATTAGCCTAAAAGTTCAAACATCAAATGTTATAGAGCAGAAAAAATTTGGTAGTTGACGGAGATTTTGGAAAGTTTGTGCTCATATTGGTTCAACAATTAGAATCATGAATAGTTATGTGAATATTCTAAATTTAATATTTTTTATGACTCCATTGAACACATAATTGGTTTAGAATGAATTACATAATTGATTTCTGTTCTAAAACTTTTCATAAGTGCCTTTCTGAACTTTTTATTTAAGAAAAATAATGATAAAATTAAGGAGCCTAAAAAAAGAGGAGTCAAAAACTGTTCTCTCCAGGAAACCATGCAAGAAATCAGTATTATTATATATAAATAAAAAATAAAACAAATTTCACATTTTTATTATTTTTGGGTCTCTAGAATGAATTCATCAAATCTTCATAAATATCTATGCTTTATTCATTCATGAACAACTTGGCAACTAATATCATCTTGGAATGGATATTGCGATATTCCCTTACAGCTGCACAGAGAAACAAACTTTCATTCACCCCCATTATAAGAATCTTGGTAAAACAAAAGTGGTGTTGGAGTGCAGACAGGAGATGAAGGGGTTAAAAGTGAATGATTATTGTAGATCCTTGAAGGTCAAAGCTGAAGGTGGTGCTACGGAGAGAGCAAAAAATGACGCAGTTGAGCTAAACTTTTTTGTTTGTAAATGACTACAATGTATATATATTTAGTATTTCTATATTAATCAAGAAAATGTAAATAAAAAGGATGTACAGATAAATTCCATTTGGTCTTTGACTTGGATAAAGTTATTTAATTTGGTTTATGCTACCGACATAGCCAAGATGTCCCAATGTTCATAAAACAATCACCCACTGTATTAATATTTGTTTAATGGTTCTGTTGCATAATGTTCATCATTTTTAATGTTCATATATTATCGCCCCTTTCAAATTTATAAATTTTATTATTTTTAGGTTAATACTAGTTTTATGGAAATTGCTTTTGAGTCAAAATGTTTAAAATTTAGTAATGCTTCTTTAGTGAAATTCGATTTCAATTTTGGTTTATTAATAATAAAGTTCAAATACTGTTTTCAGTACTGTGCATATACATATGAGAAATCTCCAAAAATATTTTGGGTAAGACAGAACAACAATTAGAAGAAAACATAAAAGTTGAAAAAAAGGAGAGTTTAATTCTTGTATTAATAAAATAAAATTCCAAACCTGTATGCACTGACAACATTCAGAAATGATAAAATTAGAATTATGCTTGTCACAACAAGTTTGAATCTTTCATATTCATCTTTGTACTTAAACCTAAGAGAAAGAAGTATAACAGATTTTAAATAAAATCAAGAAGTTTTGGTAAATTGTAGTGACATAATTTGTAACATTAGAAGAAAATATATTCACCTTTCTTCTTCATTTAGAAGGGTAACATTCACACTCCCAAGAACAATTTTCAAATACAATCTATAAAAATATGAAATTTTGTATCTTGTTTCAAATATTTATACAGACACAAAATTCTTATAAATCTAAACCAACCAATGCCTTAAATAAAATCAGAAAATTTCAACATTATGCATCAAAAGGTAGGATCAGTGAAAAAGATGCTGAAACGATGATTACAATAGTGAATTATACTCTTGTAAATAAATACAATGAGAAAAAATACAATGCAAAATATATTCCAAAATAGCGTAGAATGAAAATTTTATTGATTGCTATGTTTAAACATACTTCATATAAGCTATAATAAAAAAAAAATTATTTCATGTAGAACAGAGTTACATTGAAACAAAGAGAACAAACTATTTTTTGTTGCTAAGTATATCATTTGCAGTTAATGTATTTTATTTACAATCTCAAAGAAATAGTCTTCTCAAGATATAAATTCTACAAACGATGTTTCAAATTCAACTTAAAGGCTCAAAATTTTTCAGCATATTGTTACAAAGCTATATAGTTGTTTCCCTGAGATGCTAATCTTGGCGACAAAAGGAATTTTCTAGAAGGACCTCAAGCTTTCAACCTATTTCTATTACTACTTCATGAACTTTCTGGAGATTATGCCACTTCCTACATTTGAGATGTTACTAGCCATGATGAAAGAGATGAAAGCTGGTCAAGAAGAGATGAAAGCTGGTCAAGAAGAGATGAAAGCTGGTCAAGAAGAGATGAAAGCTGGTCAAGAAAAGATGAAAACTGGACAAGAAAAATGGAAGCTGGACAGGGGAGAATGGAGCAAGTTCAAGAAGAAATGAAAGATCTAATCCGAGCTGGCAAAGAAGAGATGAGAGCTCACGTCGAGAGTCAAGTGGAAGGAATCAAGGATCACGTTGATGGATGCATAGGAAGAATGGAAGAGGAAGTCCAATATGTGAAAGGAAAGATTGAAGAAGTTAAAGGAGAGGTTCATATGAAGATCGAGGAAGTGAAAAGCGAAGTTCAAGAAAAGATGAGCGACCTAGAGAGAAGACTTAGTGATCTTGAAACTAGACCAAACAATTTCCAAGCAAATCCAGAATTCATGTATTCCCGGCCGACAGTTAAACCTTTGACACTCGAAGGTCTAACATCATGGACAGTTTTTAAGACTCAGTTTGACGTTGCGAGTTCTACAAATGGATGGACGAATTTTGTGAAAGCCAGTCAAATTGTAGTATAGCTCCGAGGATCAGCGGTGGAGGTTCTTCAAAGAATTCCAGCTGATAAATTCATAGACTTAACGACCATCGAGAAAGCTTTGGAATCCAGATTTGGAGACAGCCACCTGACACAATTTTATAGAATCGAACTAAAGACAGGACAACAGAAGCCGGAAGAAAGCTTTCAAGTATTGGCCGAAGATGTGGAACGACTAATGAGCCTGGCATACGCTGAGTGTCCTCTAGATGTTCGTGAAAGCCTAGCAGCCCAGTACTTCGCCAACGCCATCAGAGACGAAGACATGCAGCATTCAACGAGGTTTATAGATGCCAAGGACTTAAAATCAGCTCTAGCATATAACATGAAATATGAGGGTGCGAGAACTGTGTCAAAGACATCTAAACATGTCAGATCAATAGAGATTGAAGATAACACCAGTAGAGAACGGAATAATAAATTTGAATCTCTATATAACAGGTTGGAAAAATTATTTAACAGTAGTGTTGCTGGAAAGAGGAACACTTTCCGACGAAACCCGAACGTGACTTGCTGGAGGTGCAACAAAAAGGGGCACGTACAGAGAGAGTGCCAGACGATTACTTCCAACCAGGAAAACTAACTTAGGGGTCTATTCTGGTACCCCCGGTTGGGGCGGGCGACTTAACTTTTCCCGTTTTTCCCGTGCGGAAAAAGTGTGGCCCCCCAACCCAACCGGGGGTACCATAATAGACCCGTTACTGCTGTCTTGCGGGGCGAAGGCTGCCTTTTCTGAATAAAGCCCTTGAAAAAGGACTGAAAGTCTCCACACTTTGTGGAAAGAAAAATGGACTCAACTTAGAAGGATCTATTTGTGGTATCCCGTGTTCAATGTTGGTGGATACAGGTGCAAATGTCACTCTTTTAAGAACAGACTTGGCCAAGAAATTGAAAGAACAATTTATTTATACGGCTCCTAACATTCCTTTAAATACCGCTACTCGTGAAAAGGCAGAAATACACGGTAAACTGAATGCATCAATTGAATGTGCATCCAGAATATTTCAGCACTGAATCTACGTAGCTGATATCACCGATCCCTGTATTGTCGGACTGGACTTTCTTCAAAAATTTAACTTTACTGTAGACCTGGAGAAGAATGAGATAGGGACAGTAGGAGAGGAAATCCCTCTGTTTTCAGCCAGTGTACAGCACTCAAAGTTATGTTCTGTATTGGCAAAAGGAAAAACTATTGTACCAACCAAGATCGGAGTGTGTTATCGAGGGAGTACCTGAAATTCCTGGACAATTCAGATATGCCGTAACTGACTTTCCTAACCAAGTCTCCCAGAAAGGTGTCCTTGTGGCAGCCACACTCGTTGATTTAAAAAGAGAAGCTATCCCTGTCCTAGTTCTGAATCTGTAAAATAAACCCAAGATTGTGGACAAAGGTATTATTGCGATGTGTGAACCAGTGGTGGATATCTTCGCCTGTCCATAAGAATCTTCTGAAGCACAACATCTTCCGCCAATTTTGGAAAATCTTGAAATACTGAATGAAGAACAGCGAAAAGCAGTAAGGAAGTTACTTAGAGAATTTCAGAACTTGCCTGTGACGCTGATGTCAGCTGCTGCAATATGACACAAGATAGAATTAACACAGGTGACCATCCACTAATCAAGCAATATCCAAGACGTTTGCCTCTTGCAAGGAAAGAAGAAACAGAGCGTCTAGCTAATGAAATGGTTGAAAACGGAATAATCAAGGAATCAATCAGGTCCTTGGGCTTCACCTATTGTGCTTGTTAAAAAGAAAGACGGATCAACATGATTCTGTGTTGACTATAAGAAATTGAATGAATTCATGAAAAAGGACAGTTGTCCTTTACCAAAAATAGATGACACCCTGGATGCTTTGAACAGCGCAAGTGGAGGGCATTTTGGAGTCATGAAAACTTTAAGTAAAACACGAGAGCGATTTTATTGGGATTGACTTCGTGCCAACGTTGAAAAATGGTGTAGAGAATGGAGCCCGAAAAGAACCTAAAACAAGGACTAAAGGTCGCTTGCAGAGCTATAATGTGGGCGCACCATTCGAAAGAATGGCTTTGGATATCCTAGGACCTTTTCCAGTAACAACAAAAGGTAATCGATATGTCCTAGTATTAATGGACTATTTTACCAAATGGCCTGAAGCCATTTCCATTCCAGATCAGGAAGCCTCGACTGCAGCTGAAGAACTCCTACGAAGCTGGATTTCATGTTATGGTGTGCCTATGATATTGCATTCGGATCAAGGTACAAATTTTAACTCTGCCCTCTTTACTGAGCTTTGCAAACTTTTGGGAATTCTGAAAACCCGAACAACCGCATTACATCCCGAGTCTCATGACATGGTCAAGAGATTTAATCGAACGATTTTAAATCATCTGTCTTTACTTGTTTCGAGGAACCAGACAGATTGGAATACACATTTGCCACTCTTTCTCTTGGCCTATAGAAGCGCGGAACATGAAGTGACCAGATTGACTCCAGCGGAAATGCTTTTCGGTCGAACGCTACGATTGCCCTGCGATATTCTCTTTGGACGACCGAGTGAAACGCCTTCCTCGCCGAATGAATACATGAAAAATTTGGAGGCACGTTTGGAAAGCATACATGCGTTTGCCAGAGAGCGAATTAAACTGGCCAGCAAACGAATGAAAACTCATTACGACTCCAGAGCAACAGACCATCATTTTAATGAGGGAGATCAAGTCTGGATGTATTATCCGAAGCGACGAAGGAATCTAAGCCCGAAACTGCAGCAGAAATGGGAAGGACCATATACTGTTGTCAAGAAACTGAACGATGTTGTCTACAGAGTACAGAGGTCACCCAATGCCAAGCCAAAAGTCATCCATATTAATTGGCTAGCTCCATACAGGGCCATTGATCATAGTTCTATGTAATGAGACTGCCGGGATGTGCAGTCTTTGAAGAGGGGAGCAGTGTTACAAAGCTATAAAGTTGTTTCCCTGAGATGCTAATCTTGGCAATAGATTTGGCGACAAAAGGAATTTTCTAGAAGGACCTCAAGCTTTCAACCTATTTCTACTGGCTTCATGAACTTTCTGGAGATTACATCACTTCCTACATAATGAAGTCACTTCCTGTTGAAAAAGTATAAAAGCAAGCTCTCAAGCCAAGAACAGTCAGTTGGATTTTGATCAGCAAGTGAGCTAATAGGAAACCTTTGAGCGCTGTGTCGAGATTTATTGGTAATCTCTGTTGTGAATTTTTACAAGTGTTGTTTTAATACTTGTGCTATGTTTCTTTTCTTGGAATATTTGTAAAATAAAGAGCTTTATTTTTTTAATCCTGCTTATTGGACTGTATTCACGTACACCCACAAGACAATTCGTTACAATATGTTTGATATGATGTAATTTTACATATACTTAATTAATGATCATGCATAATTAATTTCTTTTTTAAATTTAAGCCTGAGATACAAAAATTTTATCAAATTTCATTGTACAATCTTATATTGAATGACAAAAATTTTATCAAATTTCATTCTAAAATCTTATATTGAATGGCCATTGGTTAGACATGCTTATTTTACAGAAATCACAAATATACAGATTTAAAAAAAATCATTAAATTAGTTTTCTAAAAAGTAAAAAATTTGATAACATTTTAAGGTAAATGCTCCAGTAGTGGGCCACTTAAGGGTATTTCTTCAATTATCATCTAAACTTTTGAGAAGTTTTGCTAATCTGTATTTTTTTATGGTTGTTCAAACTTTTATCTAAAATAATAATCACCTGAAATATCAAAATAATTGTAATATAATTTTTTAAAAATTAAAAACTTAGATCACTCCTATGCACCAGAAGTGGGCATAGCAAACTTTTGATGTACCAGTAGTGGGCATACCAAAAGTGGGCCACCCAGATTTGTCAATTGTGCCAAAGAAAAAAGAATAAAATCATTATATATAGTAGTAATAACAATACATTAACATTATACATTACAAAAAATGCAATAAAAATGGCTTGATATAGGTGAAATCTTTTATTTATAGATTCTAGTCACATGAGATTTACATTTTTCTCTTAACAGCCAATTTTTTTAAAAGGTATATGCTAATTATCGATCTTTCATTTTAAGTTCTGTTTGGAGCATTATGGATATTAAATCTTGATATTTAAGTTGAATAAATCTTTCTTTCTTTTATCATCTTCCCTCTGCAGCCAGAAAAGTGCCCTTTTAAATGGTGATGGAATATTTTTCGATGGTCCAGCAATGCGATAGTTATTATTGTCTGCCTCGTTACAGAGCCCAACTAATTCTTGAATATCTGTCTTTTCCTCAACAGTATTATAAAACATTTATTATTTAAATAACTGGTCAGAATGTTCCATTAGTGTACCAGTAATGGGCCATTAGTGTATCAGAAGTGGGCCATGTGGCCTATTACTGGTTCTGATAAAAATAAAGCAAATCTAATTAAATAAAAAGACTTTACAAGATATAACCTTCTTATTAAACATCACAAAACAGTCTATTTTGAGAGAAAGCATGTGCTCCAGTACTGGCCTTCCTAGGCCCACTACTGGAGCATTTAGTAAAACATTGATCCAAAAGTGGGCCACCCTTCACTATCCATAAATTATCAATATTATTTAATTTAAAGATAGTTTATAATACATTCATTATATAATCAAATAATATCAATAACAATTCATTTTAAAAACAAATAGAATGTATGCTAAAAAATAGTTGAATAAAGAGTTACCTCTTAACCTTTCCGGCGCGGGTCATTAAAATTTTTGAAATATAACGAAAAAACACGATGAATGTGATAAATCGGTTATCTAGACATAGATTTTACAGTCAAAAAAATTTTTAACTTACCTCCTTCCGTGGGGGGTGGTGTCCTCGTTTGAGGACACCGCCCATCTAGAGCAATCTCTGTGTAAGAAAATCTCCAGAGATAATTGCTTAAATTCCTTATGACAATAGCAGTAATTATGAATATTTTAGGCTTATAAACATTTTTATTCATATTGTAAGTAATTTAAATCATTTAAAATATTAAAAATACGAAATCTTATATATCTACAACAAAAATTCAAAATTAAACCCAATATATAAAACAATGAAAAATAAGAACCATTCCAATTTAATACAAATATTAACTAAAAATTAAACATGGGTGTTCTTTCTCCCGAATCCGAAGATAAATAAACAAAACTCTCATCGAAAACAGAATCACCATCGCACGCTTCTCTGCAAAGTATCAATCTACACCTTTCAAACATGGAAGTGAGGCGAAATAACAAATGTCCTAGGCGGGCGGTGTCCCCAAATGAGGACACCTTTGAATCAGCCATTTTTATACGTTCATAAATTAATTTGAAGCTTGTACGAAAATATGAATTAAAACCTCAAGGATATTGTAGGAAAATGGGTGTTTGATTTCGTTAAAATTGCAATTTATAAGAACTCCAAAAAATTCCTCAAATTTAGGCTAGAAATTTGGGTTTTTTCAACATAAAATTAATGCCACAAAGCAATCTAAAGTTGTTCGTGCTGCCATCTATTTTTCTAAAAGGGAACCAATTGCTCATTTTCCAGCAATTTTTCAGCTTTGAAAGCAGAAAGGATTTTTTATAGAAAATTTTAAAATTGGTGTCCTCTTTTGCGACCACCGCGCCGGAAAGGGTTAAGGAAATCACTAAGAATAAGTTAAAAATGCTTCTCTCAGAGACCAACTTCAGCAACAAACTTACTAGCTCCTAACGAAACAGGAAATAAACGCTGTGCCTTTGGTATTTAGTTGATAAGGGTTTCAACCTACCAGAGGCCTATCTCTTATTTCATTGGAATGTTAGAATTTCTTGTTTTTCAACTTAAAAATTCAAGTGGCCCACTACTGGAGCACTTACCTTAGTATTCAAAAATATAAAAGTAGTAATATGATATTATTCATTCATAGTTTTATTTCAACAGCAATTCTTTTACTTACCCACTGTCTTTAGGTAAAGTGGAAGACATGGTTCTGAGCTCCTCCTTTCGGACATTAACAGATTTTTTAAGTTCATTGTATTCATCTTTTTCTTTTTCAGATGTTGGTCTAAGACTTAAATAAAAAAAATCAATTTGATTACTACTTTCACAGATGTAATTTGATCTTCCAGTAAAGTCACAATCCGATTCTACAACAAATACAAATAATAAACTCTCTGTAAACGCATCAAAATATATGCAAAAATTATAAAACTATATTCTATCTAGAGAAATAACAGAAAATTAAATTCCAGTGCTATGCACAGAAAAATAAAATAGCAATCTAGTAAAGGCATTTTTCAAAAGATAATTTTTTAAAGAATAAAAATAATTTTTAATTAAAAATGAAATAAAAAAGATAATTCCTAAATACTTAAAAAAAAACTCTTAGCAGAAAATCAACAAATAGCAGATATTAAGCATACATTTTCTACATAAAACTTTAGTATGTGCATAAAACAATTTATCACAATACCTTAAAAACACCCAAAGGGATATCGTAAAATACATTCTTAGAATCTAGATCACACAAAATAAGTTCATTGAAAACATCAAGGAAATTTAAAAAGTATGTAAAATATTGGTTGAAGGCCTTTTATAACATACATGTTTGATATTCTAAAACCAACTACACAACTTAAACAGGCATTGTCTCCTGTTTAACTATTACTATGGAATTATTGGAGCAAGTGACATTGTCAAATTATAGTTTCAGTGGAGGTTCTTCAAAAGAAATATACCATTTAACTTGCAGGCCAAAAATTAGGCAGATATTCCTCAGAACATTACTAAACTGAGTCAAAAGTTGACCTTCAAACCTTCAAAAGTTGTCATTTGTATTTGCTTGTGACAATCAAGCAAATAAAATTAGAAAAGAGAATATCTGACAATACAACCAATGTCAAGTACCTCTGCATTTACCTAATTGCTTTGAAAAATTATAAGTAATTTTCATTTTGTTACACCTTGAATCTGTTCTTATTTTGCTTCTTATATTTATTTCTGATTTGCAATTATTATCATCTGATATCCTCTCAAAGATGTACTGTACATACCATTGAAATAAATTAATTCTAACATAAAATTTACTGCTTTCACAAATTACTCCACATACAAACAAATTAACACATTCACTGACACTGATGCATTGTAGTGTCCAGAATCTATTATCAGTGACGGACTGGCCAGGTTGCCAACTTGCCCGATGGTAAGTGGGCCCCTTTATACATAAGTCAATTTGGGCCTTCCAGGATGTGTATGTAAAACAGAGAGAAAGGAAAGAAATCTTTTTCTAGCAAATTTCCTGCACCCTTTCTAAAAAGAATAGCAAGCAGTTTTATGTTGAACCACACAACCTTTTCTGTGCAAGGCCGGGACACAAACACAAGATTTTTATTCTTTTTGGAGGCTCCCACTAAGAACCCCTCTGTGTAGAAGGATTTGGTGCTTGGAGGTGGCTAAACAACACACTTTTTGTTGTTGTTTGTGCATTTTACTGTTGTAAAATTGAGTGACAAGTGAACTTGCACATCTTCTAAAGTAAAAGAAAAATGTCTCTAAGGTCCCCACTTTCACAGACAGTCCTGTAGAGGGTCAAAACACAGACAAACATTCACTTTTATTATTTGTGCACACAAAAATATTGATTAGAAGCAAAACACAGAAATAACACTTTCGTATATCATGTCAGATTTTATTGTATAAAAAATTAAATGCAGCCATTTTACACCAAACTCTTAATATCTTTGTTTTCACCTGTCTTGCTTGTAATTGATTTAATATAAAATTTAGGTCTATATATGTAAAGATGAATGTTTGTCTTTTACACAAATCTACAATTTTTACTCGATCTTAATAATATTTGGCACATGAGCTCTTCAAAATAAGAGGAAAATCATTGTCAAATTAAGTCCCAAAGTTAATTTAAATTTTGGTTATTTATAAAATTCAGAGAGATTTTGACTTTTTTTCACGATATCTCCCAAAAATATAATTTCAGAAGAATAATTTTAACACCATTTTAAAAATTCAAAAAATCATTTTTTAATTATATCCATTTAAAGACAAATGACTTGTAAAATTACTTCAATTTCAAAATTCCAAAGAATTTTCTTTCGTATCTCTTACAATGGATGCCCTACTAATGGAAGGAATTTTTCATTCACACATTGTCGCTAAATCTGTATTCAAAAAGTTTAATTTACGGAATTTAAAATCAAACAACTTTAATCATATTTTCGTTATTTTAAACGAGAAAGTGATATTATCCCTGCAGAGGAAAACTTTATTCATTTAGATTAAATTATGTCAACACCTATGGGTTCAGATTTGGTTATAACACTGAATTCTTGGTGTGCATCTTTAAAAATAAAGTATTGTTAATAATTCATTGCTTTAGTTGAACTCATTTAATTCTGCTTTGTATAGCAAGTTATTTGTCATGTTGCATTGACAAAATTCTTTTTGTTCTTGCTCACTAAGATAAAAATTTTATAAACAAATTCAAATTTCTACTTTTTATATTTAAAAATCCACATTTATTTTAATCCTAATTATTAATAATTTTCTTCTTTTTTTTACTTAAAACTTGCATTCCCTGTGTGCTACATTAGAAACATTGTTTGATATTTTGCAACTCATAGTGTGAGAGTGAAAACAAAGTCACAGCTGTTTTTTCTTTCCCTTTTCCTGCAACTGTTTCTGTGTTTTGAACCCACTTATCAAATCCACACTTCTCAGTTTCAATGCGCACCGAGTCCTTTAAGAAAGTTAGAAAAAGAATTCGATGCCACTGGTTTTCTCTTCAGAGCAGAAATGTGTGCATTCGTTACTGACCCCTGACCTGTTTTTGAGATTCGAATCCCCTTAGGACAGCGGTTTCTTTTCATCAGGAGGAAATGCATCCCCTATGGATATTTACCATACAACAGGCGCCACGCCCATATTTACGCTCCACGGTGACAATTTGTCGCAATAATTTCTTAAAGTTAAGCCCTATTCCCAATTAAAATAAAAATTCTTTGATTGGCTGTAGATAAATGAAAGCTAGCTCTGGTTGGTCATTTGCACAGCGATTAAATGCATGATCTAACCACTTGTAGAGTGCTTGGCTGCTTTGGCTTCTCTTGGCGAGTAGAATTTAATTCTACTCTAGCTTTCATCATTATTCAAAATTGGCATTGTTGTCGACTCCCCGGGCGATTCAAAATGACAGTGTTTGCGACCGAAAAGCAAGACTTTTTTGGTGGAGGCAAAAAGATTTGACAGTTGGCGAAAAAAAGGAAATTTTTTATCTGGACGCTGAACTTAGAGCATTGAAGCTGAATAATATGGGACTATGAAAAATATAATGCTGTTTTCTGATAAATGAAAAATGCATCAAGGTGCGCAAATCAGTTATGATCTCGAGCAATGTCCGGCGTCAACATGAGACATCTTAGGCCTACATACTGGAAATTGACCAGAGCGATATCGAGGAGTGAAAGCCAGAAAGACACACAGACAAGACAAGAAGCCAGTGGAGAAGGCTAAAACTGTCCAGAGTCGACCAAGAAAGCAACTTGGGCCAGATTTAGGAAAGTAGGACCTGTGCTTGATATTACACTGAAACCCCGCAGAATTGCTAACAAGAGCACTACAGCCTTGGGTGACCCCTGCATTGTCCGTATATATTAACATTTAATTTTGGGGTAGGGAAAAAGGATCAAAATAAAAATCTTCACTTTGTTTTCAGTAGTAAACATTAAAAAGTACTAAAATGAAATACAAATTTGTAGAATACAGACATGAAAAATAAAATTTCTGAATTCCAGGTCTTATCAGTCTCATCTTGGTCAAAATACATGTTTAAAAGCTAAGGAATTGCCAGCGGTTTCGCTGAGATCACCACCGAATGTGCTCAAATATTAGAAATTCCAATCTGTTATTTTCTTATCAAAGAGACTTGTAAGCAACGCATGTCTAAAATTTAGGGAATTTCGGAAATTTCTTCACCACCAAAGGAATTATATGCTCAATGGTAATAATAACCAATTAATTACTAAGAAATATTTAATTATTCATGATCCTTTCTCTTCAGATTTATTTAATCTAGATAACAGTTCCAATTATATTTGAGGTGGTTTCTAAGTAATGCCGACACTATGCTTGTTTTTACTCTCTTACTCAGAAATTTCGTTTTCCAGTTACGATTTGTATCCTAATAGACCTGCATGGTTTGAAAATATTATATTAAATTTAGAAGAACTTTGTCTTTAAGGAGTTTGAAATCCATTTTTGAGTGAGGAATAATGAAATGATATTAGTGAAATTTCAAAGCTAAAGATCATGACAATATTAAGAAATTCATTGCCTGATGAGAACTTGGAAATCTATATTTTACTCTCTATTCAAATGGAAATGTTCGATTGTTTGGATGCCAATTATTATTGATAGAGTTGCACAGTCATTTAGTGAACTCAAAAGTTTCCTGACTTGCCATTAATGAAGTGGATAACATACAACACTTCTGTACTTTTGAGTTGTTAATCTTTGACAGTAAGAAATATTTTTTAAAAATTTAAATTGGTAAATAAATTCTACGTTATTTTCAGTTTGGTTAAAAAAAATTCTCAAAATTACAATATAGTTCCAAAATTACAGTATTTTATACAACCACTAAAATTATTTAATATTCATTCATAAAACTATATTTATATTTGGTATTTCTTACTTCCAATAATATGTGTATATTGTAATTAGTAATAAATATAACAGATTTTTAGAGTAGAAAGAGTTAAATTATTTTAATGAATTATTATTAAATTAATAATGATTAATTTATTATTAATTTCATCTATTATATTTGTAAGAAATAAAATTAAAAAATATAATGTAAGATGGCACTGTAGATGCGAGAGGGCCCTTATTGACTCATGGCAATCGCCATCTTCAGACCCAGTCTGTCACTGCCTATTATCTAATTAGATGACCCCTTCTCTACTGTAGTTAAGAGAGGGCAGAGAAGGGCTCATCTATCTACTCTATTAAAATTCGAAGGTAAACAAACGTATGTATGTATGTATGTCCTTCTATCTTCTCATGAACCGCGCGGAAAGTACCAAAAGATGGGGAATAATCCAGGGAAGCCGTTTCGGCCATTTATATTCCGAAATTTTAATTAGTGAAAGAGATATTAATTAAAAACTAATTGACAACAATGCTTTTCATTGTTTTGGATACTTTATAACAATACTTTTCATTGTTACAGCGCAATTCAAAATTTATTTTATTGTTGAAATCGTTTACTTGAAGGAACATTGTTACAACAACAATAAAAAAGTGACGCTGACAGAAATAAAAAAAAATGTATTGTTGAAAGTGTATAAATTCTTTTTTATCCCGTGATAAAACGTCCAACAAAATCATTTTAACAAAATTAAAAGGGGTGTTTTGTTTCTGTAAAGTTATGTGCCGAAAGATGTAGATTAGTTATGTTAGTGATTTTAATCATTATTCATTGATTTGATCAAGTTTAAATATTTGTAGAAGCTTCTACTTTAAGCTGATATTTGGAAGCTACTAATTTTGCTTTGTTCAATTCTCGCTTTTTCCGTTGCCTAAAAGAAAAAGAGGAATTACAGGGGATATTGCCAGTAGACGGGAGGCAATTA
>BGPR01003388.1:15486-29008 GCA_013235015.1 Araneus ventricosus | reverse complement strand
AATAGCCGATTGGCAAAAATGGCACAACGTGCCCAGGAGAGAAGAGCTGAAGAAACAGACGAACAAAGAAATAGCCGATTGTCAGCCATGCTACAACATGCAAGAGAACGCCGTCTAAACGTTATTAAAGGACAAAATCACCATCAGATACAAACTTTTTATGCAGCTAGAACTGTTCTTTACCCTATTGTTGAAGAACACAACTGTGGAGAAATGGACAATCTCTGTCTGAAATGCGGAGGGTTGTATTTCCGGGATGAAAAGAATACCAGAGGAATTTACACTCATTGTTGTCATAATGGAAATATAATTGAGCAGGCTTCAGTTTATCCAGTGGAAATGAAAGGATTGATGGATGGCTCCGATGAATTATCAGTGCATTTCAAAAATAACGTAAGGTCGTACCAGTGTTTCAGTGGGTGCACAGATTGTACCGTCTACAGGGAGAGGAGTGTATTGCTTCAGAATTCATGGCCAAATTTATCACAGGACTTCTCATCTACACCCAGCTGAAGCAGGAGATGAAAACACTAATACAACACACTTCTACAATATTATAACACACATTAGGCATCTGTGCATGTGACCTCAGCTATTATTCGATTTAGCCTGTGCAACGCCGGGCCATACAGCTGGTTTAGATAGAAAGTTTGTTTGAATCTCAGGCGTGAATAGTGGCAGTGAATGTGTTAAATCTGTTCCAAATGCATACATTTTTTTAAAATAAAATGGTACCCAATGGATTAGTGAAATTTTCATGAAATGGAATTGTATGAAAAAACACATGACAAAAATTACATCTTAAAATCAAATATGAATTAACTATGTATCTTCTATAGAAAATGAAAGACAAATCTATAGAAGACTAATTTGCTCTCTGCAATTTTCTTGATGAATATTGAATCATAACTTAGTCATAAGCAAATGAAGATAATCAAGATTCAGTAGGATTTCGATTTCAAGTTAATGAAGTTGTGTAAAGTCCAAATTTACAAAAATTAGTCAGTCGTGGAAATCTTCACATATGAAATTAATCTATAAGAACATACCAAAGGGAGCAGTTATTTACATGAGTGAAAGGGCACAAATCTCCTGCTCTCATAGAAATAATGACAAGAGGTAGCATTGTTTTCAGGATGAGAACTGTTTTATTTCTTTTCATACGATGATTTTTGAAATAATCCTATACTCCATCTTTTTTCATCCCATATGTACTCTGCCCTTCTTTATTTGGCGTGTATTAATATTTGAATCTGACATATCTGCTGTACATCAGATCTACTAAAGTATGCTAAACCACTCCATTGCAAAAACAGTGACAAGAAATAAGATCACTGCAATCGCATATATGTCGGCAATGAGGAGGATTTGCAATCTTTGGTAAAGTTGGTTGAAGAATTCTAGATTTGAACTAACCAGAAATGAAGTATTGTTCCAAGTCAAAAATCACAACTGGACTTCTCCTTCAACAAATACTAATGTACTATGCTGAAGTTAAAATTCATAAGATGTCACCTCTGTTACATTTCATGTGCTCTCTCCTACATTTTATTTTTTATATTTAAATAAAATGACTTTTTGATTTATACAGACCCATAGATAATTATTTTACCTTGAAATGTGCAGATTTAAAAAAAATACCAAACTATTTTTAGGAGTTTCAAATCACAGAATTTAATATAAATGTAAGTGCATGCCAAATATTGTTGGGATATTTTTTTCCCCTCTGTTACATATGATTTAAATTGGTTATTGGCATTAAATGACTGTCATTTTGATTTCAGGTCAATAAACTATGCATTGCTCCTTACAGTATAAGACATATTCTTTAGCGGTTTTCTGTTAGGAAGTTTAATTTATTTTTTGGAATAAAAATAGTATTAGCGGTTAATCCTCCATTATGCTTAGAACTCTCCATCAAATAGGAACTACTTCACAAAGGAAATTATAAAGAAATCGTGTTCAATAGAAACCTATATAACACTTAATGTTTTACCATTTCAATGATTCTGACACACGAGTGACACCTTTTACTTGCTCCGATATTGCTTTCTTGAAATCTGCTTCAACTTTCTTAAAGCTAACAACAGCTTTTGTACATGATTTTTGTAAAGCCTGAAAAGAGAAAACCAGAGCAAATTTTAAATACAGAAGATAAGTTTGTGTATATTATCTCGAGAGTTGTCCGATTCTCAACAAGAAAAGTAAAGCAAAAAAGTATAAAAATTCAATTTCAGTATGTAAAGGTAGTAAAATTTAATTTTATTGTAGAATAAAATTAAATTTTACTACCTTTGAAATCATTCATATAGCTATCAGACAGAAAAAAAACTATATTTCAAATAATTTTTTCTGTCTATAAAATGAAAGTAAGAAACTACCAAAAATACATATATGATTTGCAAACAATGTTTATATCAAAATAACATATTTCTTCAGCAACATTAAAGAATATAGGTCACTGAAGTTACATTTCAGATTAACCAGAAGGCAAGTTTATAAAGAAAGAAAATTTGACAACTAGATACCTTTAACTCATTATCTTTACTTGCTCTTATATTGCTGATAAAAACTTTGATAAGCTCAAATTATAATTAGAAACTTAAACAAAATTATAATTATTAGAAATTTTGGAATAAATACAAAAGAGAAATTAGGGTATTATGTTAGTATGCAATTACAAGGCATTAAACATGATTCACACACAATGGACCTCACATGAATAATGGAGCCATTAATTCCAATATTATATATGTTTCTAATTTTGTCATTGAAATTGCCAGATTGTTACAAAATTGCCAAAGGCACACAAAAATGTTTGCTGTACTGTATCAGAAAGAGAAATTATGAATGTCCAAAAACAAAAATACTTTATACACATCTTTCTTTCTATGGGCTCCTATAATGGACTCTGAATATGTTGCCGGCATTAAGGCACAATTTTAAAGAAATTCAAACAGGAAAAAAAGTATTACCTCAACTTCTGGAAAGCTTTTCTTTAGTTCATTCCATTCGCCTAATACAGCTGCCAAACTATCTGATTTAGCTTCCATTCCAGCTGCTTACATCAAATCTATTAAAAGCAAAACCCATTTTAAGCAACTGCGTTGGCCAAAGAAAACTGTCATTTTAAAAATTTTCATATATTCAATCAAAATGAAAGTGTTAAAATGAATTCTCAAACAGAACATGATGAGTGAATAATAAAGTAATAATATATATGTGGAATTCCAAAGGAACAGAGACATTTTTAGTTAAATAACTTCACCTGCTGTTCTGTTTAAAATGATCCGATAGAATTTTACCTTCAATTACTAATGCAAGTGATAAAGTTTAGAAACAATAACGGCATCTTAATTCTATACATTTTTATCAATTACGTTGTGTAGTTGCAAAAGTGGTCTTCTCCATTTTTTTTTTGGGGGGGGGGGCAAATAAGTTTCTTTCAAAGATTTTAAGTCTATATGATCTTTTCTACTAATTCACAACTCGAAAATGTTTAAAACCTGGCAATATCCATACTTAAAATGCACCCGAAAATCAAGGTGTGCTGCAGAACTGGCCATCTACACTAATGGGTATGGATTCAAATCCAGCCATCGACAAATCCGCCAAGCAGTGCATCGGTAGTTTTCGTGAAACTTTGCCAAATGCAGGTTAACAGCTGTTAATGCAGACAATGTGATAAGTTTGAGTTTTCTAGATATGGTATTATAAGAGATCCCTTTGGGTGGAATCAAGAGGTGGAAAAGCAGGAACAGTAGGTTCTAGTCATAATAATTTATTTATGTATAAAAGTGGATATGGAAGACAACTTATATGAAGGAAAAAGACCTACTGTAAAGACCATGGAAATGTCCATTTTGCCTTCGGAAAAGAGAGGGAAGACCGAAGATCAGTGGCATTTGAGGCAAAACAAGAACTCTGTGATCTTTTACATAAATATGTGAAAGTACATGGAATTTCACTACTGTTGGAACAAGAGGCGAGTGCAAAATAATAGTATTTGCTATATAACTACTATCATTATAGTGAGACACTCGAGAAGATGTAGCCATGAGACTCTTTTTTTTTTTATGACTGAATCTATTTTTTAGTGAAATACCTCCTAATTTCAATAATATTTAAGAAAATTATTGTGTCTCCTATTTTCTACACAATTTGGGGTATTTATTTAGATTTCAAATTGTTGCAAAACTGTCTATATCCAAAAAGAGCAGCAAAACTAGCCATCTCCAAAATAAAACCTTAAATAACTTATCTCCTTCTTCATGCCTCAATACCATAAAGAGCATACTGAATCACGCTGCCCAAATGTATCGAATGCCATACCGTATATTTTAAAATCTCATTTTGGCTAGATGTGACAGAAAATCCACTTTTCTGAAGAATTTAATTTTCTGTTTTGGAGATGGCCAGTTTTAAAGCTACACGACTCATTTATTAAATACTAGTCGGCTTCGGCGACCAACTTTTTCTTCGTGAATATAATTTCAATTGAATCCTTAATGCATTGTTTGATATTCATGGTTCCCTTAAACTAATTATAAACTTCTAAATGGCATAGACATTTAATCCATTTTCTTTTAGTAGCTTTGCACATGTTCTGTTTATTGTCTAGATGAACATCCTTAATGGAGTAAAGAAACTGTCCGTGTAGCATCTAATTGTAAATTGTCAGCACAAACTTCACTTTATTTCTCGTGTAAATACGCATTTCATTTCAACATTAAAAAGGCGAGGCAACTGTGCTGATAAAACAAATTAAAACATAGCAACCATATTCATTCAGCTTAATGGATACATTTCCTAATATATTTACTACCTTAGAGGACTTTGGTTACATATTTCCAGAAAACCTGGTTAAATAAAAAAAAGGAAAGAAAATTCATTAGAATTACCTTTGCTTTCAACAATGGAAGCAAATAAATATTTGTTTAAACAATGAAAACTGTTTCAATTTCTTTGTAACAATGAAAAGTATTGTTGCAAATCATGAAAAAAAATTCTAAAAATTCATTAAAATTTAAGAAAAAATCGCAAGGCAAATTAATTCATATTGATGAAAAGGCAATTTTTTGTGCTTTCAGATGGTGTAAAAATGATTTTTGAGCTGTCATATTTTCACGAGTCATTAAAGGAAAAACAACAATATTTCACTTAATTTTTGATTAAAATTTCGAAAAAAGGGCCCCATGGTGCACCTTCCCACTGTTCAAACTATGTTTGTGCCAAATTTCATAGCTATAGGTCCAGAGGTCTGCCCTGTAGAGTGTCAACATACACAATCTTCTTTATTATTAGTAGAGATTTAAATTTAAAACTTTCTTTAGCATGGGTGGCAGTGTCACCAAGATCAAGAAATGGAATTCAATAATGAATAAGTCTGAAATTTATTATTAATCATTCTTAGAGATGACAATATATCAATACTCATATACTTATTAACCTGTTTGTTATCAGAGGTATTGTATCAGACTTTTTGCCTCTGTATAAGACTTGGGTACATATACCACTCAGCGATTAGGATTTTACCCTGCACCCAAAACTGACCCACACCTCTATTCACCCTGCAGAGAGTTTTACTTCCTTTTCCTATTCTATCATATCAAATGTGACAGATTTATTGCTAATGAGGCATTTTGACTACATATGCATTATACAGATAACCCTCTGTGCAGCAAAAGGAGCTACAAACCTCATCTTTCAAAGATTTAGAAAGGAAAAAAGCACCTGCTTTCCAGTTTCTCTGCCAGTTTTCCCATTTTGTAAGGATATTTTGAGATTTCACCCTTCCATACTCTAAAAGTTACATAAAGTAGTTTTATCACAAAATTTAACATCTTCCATTAGCATGACAGCAGTTGTCACCAAGATCAACTATTGCTGTGAACTATATCTTCACAGGAAATGATAATAGTATGTTATAAAAGAACCATGTATCAGATTTGTGATGCAAAGTTTCAATAATCGGCACATTCACATTTCATTTTATGCCAACCCTTTAATTTTTACTTGACAGCTACAAATCATTTGCAAAAAGAAGATCAGTCTTACATCATTACTTCGTTCAGTTACGTATTGCTATTTTGATAAACTGAAACCCGCGGCTCGAACTTCTTAACAAGTAGGCAGACTCTGTTATCTGCTCTTTGAACTCATTTAACAATTACATGTCCTAAGACTTTTGACAAATATGACTTGAAAAGAAGTAAGATCCGTTTTATTACTGATTTAAAAGTTTTATATAATTCTTGTTTCATTTAAATATAAAAATTACTCAAAAAAATGAATTGAATAAATTATATAATTCATTTCCTGTAATAATGCAACTTAGCCTGCTGCGACCTCTTTTGCTGGGAATTGTAGCATCTATTCCACATTGCGTTGCTTTGTATAGGTATTTAGCGATATTTATTGTCTGTGAATAGGTGAAATCAGATCGGAAGCGATCTGAAACTGACGACTGTTGTCGGGTTAGACAGAAGACTCTTGGGTGCCATCTGAGAGAAAAAAAATGGCTGCAGAAGATGGTCAAAGAACAACAGAAGTAGTCAGAGGACAAGATATTTAATGGGACCTCGATACACTTCTTTATCGTACATCGGCGAGGGTGCATATGGCATGGTCGTGTAAAGTAAATACATTTATACTCGGGATTGTGCCTGTACTGTCTTGTCATGTTAGGCTGGTCAGGCTGCCACGGGAATGTACCTGTTGATCTGAGTTATTGTGCACTGTGCATCCCTGTTAGTCTAAAACTATTAATTTTGAAAACATTGTTGCAGGGTGCTTTTTGCAGTAGTTTTCACTCTTAATTTACGGTATTAATAGATCTGTTGTTGCAAATTGCCTTCAACGTAATAGATACTGTAGCTCATGTTAGTTTAGAGTGCATTTTGTGATGCAAAATATTGATACTTAAGCAAGACTGTTGTTTGAACGTTGTTTATAAATTTAACGACTTCTTAAATCATTATAATATTCGAAATCAGTAATTCGCTCACTTTTTTTTATTTTAAGTGCTTTTGGTGTCATATGTCAGTCATAAAGTGATTTTAAATTGCAGTAAAATACATAAATTTAGCTTTTTTTTCAAGCACTTCGAATATAATTTAAATTCAGTTTTTGCAATAATCCCTCAAGTGCTGAATTTTTTATTCTTATTTTTTATTTATGTGATCAAAAAAAAATCTCAGTATTTCTATTTTATCTTTGGGGCTTTTTACATTCAATTTTACAATCAATTTCAGATATGCTGAATAATTTTCTACAATCTTTTATTTAATTCTTATTATTGATCTAAATCTGCAATTTCCTATTGCAGGAATTTCTTTATAGAATGATTTAGAGTCTACATTTTAAGGGTTTTTTTGCTAATAATAAATTAGTTATAAATTATTATTGCTACACTGAGAACAACTTGCATGATTGCATACAAAATCTAGAGATTTCTAAATGGTTTTCACAGTTTCTTCGATGTAGCAGGATTTTGTATAAAAAGAAGAATATTAAAGAACAATATTTGTGACTTCATTAATCACAAAGAAAAGCATCTTAGTGAAAATATTCAGTTTAATTATGTAATTTTATCAAGAAATAAAGTATTAGTTCAGCAATTTCATTGCTGTTCTTTTGTAACTAAGTTAAGAAATTTTTGATTCCATTTTTTTTATTTTGTGTGCAAACTCCTCACTATTTGCGGTATTAAAGTAATCGCATTTTCATCAAACTAAATTTAGTTTAATTATAGGAAAATGAAGTTGGTGTGCTCTGTCATTTATATGCAACTGTTTAAATTTTACTGGGAACTTCAAATGATAATTTCATTATATGCACAATTGATTTCTAAAACATTAGACATAGCTTATAAAAATGTGTACAATTTTTTTTTTATAGTGACAAAATGGTTAAATTAATGTTCAATTCTATAAATATTTGTTCTTCTACTTTCTCTGATGCTTTTAGAATCAGGTGCATTTTAGCATCTTAACTAGAAACTATAAGAGATCAATACAGGCTTTTATTCTCTAATAGATCATTTTGTCCATTTTTCGAAATTCCTGCAGTCTTGATTTAACTATTACTTTTTCACTGTGTAAGTGCTTGCATAATTTGCTTTTTTTGCAAAGTCTGTGGCACTGTAAAGAGTTCATTATAAAAGTCTGTAATTGTGATACATCAGTGGCAATCCAGGATTTGGGTCTCAGGAGGGGGAGGGCTGAGGTCATAAAAATTTTGTATAGTATGTGAATGTCAAACCTTCAAGCTTATGTAAACCAAAACACTTGAACTTTACAGACTTTCCTCACTGACACAGAGAATCATAAAGAACACTACCATAAGTCTCGAGAATTTAATAAAATACAATGAAATAACTACCAAAAATGTTTTCAGCGACTCGTCAACGCCATAACGAATTACAAGTGGAATGATTAGAAAAGTAGAAAACTTTTCGAGTCTAGTGAAACCAGAAGCATATGTTTATACAATTTTATTAATTTTTTTTGAAGAAAATTAAGAACAAACATTAGGAGGTTTTAGTAAAATCAAATTTTGTTAGCTCTGGGGAGATACAGCCTGATAGTCCCCCACCACTGGTATACTTAAAACCTGTTGTGCTAGTAAATTAAAAAACATAGGCAATCTCTTTGTGCATGAATGCACCCATAATGTAAGATTTTCATAATTTAAATGCCTTATACTGAGTTAAGAATTGAGAGATGTTAATGTTTGTCTGTAAAATAACTAAATAACATTGTGCTATGCTTTAAAAAAAAAACACTGTTCTTAAATCTTACCTTAATCTAAGTTGCAATGAATTTGAAGTTGCATTTCGATTAAAACAGTGACAACTCAATGTATGAGGAAAGTTACAAGGCATATCACTTATTTCAGTTAAATAACGGTTGAAATCTCACAAGTTGGAACACATCTATAGAAAGCGTTATCTCGTGCAGTCGTAAAGCAAGATGTAAACAAAGCGACCATCGGGTCACAGTTAAAGCTACTCGTTAATCTTTTTTCGAACCCATTGCTTTGTGGTTTGGTGCTGTTGCCTATCTCCCGCTTTTTAAATGTGACCTTCAACAGAACTACTAACTTTCTAGCTCTTGAATTAATGCGGAATTGATTACTTTTAATTATTCTATCGAATGCAGGAAAATATGCTCGCGATGCCTTCGACATCTAAGTGGGCACCGGGCAAATTTTTTTACTTAAAAAAAAACATCACGCAGAAACCTCGCTTCAGCAAAACCTGGGATCCTAGTAGCTAAAAGCAGCTTAGTGAATGAATTTAGGAATCCAAGCTTCTAATTACTCTAATTTAGCAGCAGAACATTTGCCCTTAGTAGCATTCAAACAAGATTACAACTTCAAAATTCCATAGCAACCAGATTTTATTAAGTATTTCAAAGAAAAACTCTCATGTATATGATCGTGAAAATATATCACCTAAATAAACCCAAGTTCTAATTTTATGTTATTTACTAATTAAATCATACTAATTGAAATATGACTTTATTATTTAATTAAATATTTAATAAATATTTTAAGCGATTATTTAAAACCAGTATGTAAACAACTAAATCCGCTAAAAGCGCTTGCTCATGTAGCAATCACCTGATGGGTTGCCAATGGAACTAATCCGCATTCGATTCCTCCAGGTTACCATTTTGGCAGAAGTCGTGTTTTCCAACCTTGTAGATGCAACCATATTTGTGTATGTAAACCTTAAAGAAGTGTACACAACCCTGCTAAGGCAGCCGAGAGCAGCTTTATCTAAAAAAAATTGATTGAAGAAATGATAGCTAATATTAATGTTGAAATCAAAGGTAGATTATAAATTTCAGCTCTAGCTGAATCATCCAAAATAGAATAACCCGACACAGGCTGCTACTTGAGTAGCAAGAAATGAGACATTGATCCATATTTTACTACAAGGAGATGCAGGAATAAGAGTCAAAGATTGAGTATCTATTTAAGTAGATATTAACTATTTCAAATTTAAAGTGAACAATGTATCATCAAGTGGATCTACTTATGGCATATTTATCTTTTATTATCATTGGTAGTATGTAAATATTTGAATAAATGTTTTTGAAAACTTACAGATTTTTTTTATTGGGTGGCCAATTATTATTATTTTTAAACATATTTTCATCTTTCTACATTCTGCAAGAGTTAATATCATGATAAAAACAAGTCATTGTTTTAAAAATGTATCATAAAATTCCATTTTGTAATATCACAGAATTAAGTTTTTAAGGCATTTAATATTTTTAACAGACATGATAGCAATATCAATGTAAAGAAGAAAAATCTAACCTGTTTTGAAGCTTATAAGCATGCGGTTGAGTTGTTTTGCTGCTTGTTTTCTTTATGATCTTTGACATTCAAAGTATGGAGTAAAGGCCAAAAGCATTGTTGTGTGATGTGGACAATTTATCTTCAGAATGAGGTAAGAAGGAGCAGGATAAATAAAAGCCGATAAATACATCTCACAATGTAATATGTAATAGAGATCTCAAATGCTGATATTATATGGAACATATCAGATCATTTTGACATTACAGGACAATAACTGGTTGTTAGATTACATAAGACATAGTAAGAACCAGTTTATTACTTATTACATGGAAAATGACATTTTCTAGTTTATAAAAATGCAATTTCACATGTGAAATCTTATAATTTTATTTAAATTTAGGGAATTCTTATTTGTCGTATGATTAGTGGGGATTTTAGCAGTGTTATGCTAGATAAGAATTTGGAAAACAGCCTACCTTGAATCATGCAGAGTTCTTTTGAAAATTTTTTGTATCTAAATTTATTCAAGATTGTAGAAATTCTGTACAATTTAAGTCATGTTTCAGATGTGAGTCAGATTCTACAGAAATCTTTTGGTAGTTTCTTTTTCCATCATATGATTTACATTTGTATGAGCTTAGTTACTTTATACCTAAAGTATGAAGGGTACATAATATTATATATTACATGCAATTACTGGTTCTTAAAATGTGCTAATAATTTATAGGAAAGACTAATTTCCATATTGAATATTGTTTTTTTAAGAACACAGGATGTTCCTTGCTAGTTTTTTTTTAATGGCTCTTCCAATTGCAATTCTTTTCACCTGAAACTTTCCTTAGGAAAGGTTTTTGAAATGCAGTCGCTGTATTTTTTAGGATTTTTTTTAGTCTATCCATTTGAATTGGAGAACTTTTTTTATCTGGAAGAATATACAGAGCAAAGGTCTCTTCGGCCCCTGCTGTATTGGGCAGGCAATGAAAAAAAAAAATTGCTGGATCAGCCACTTGGCACATAATACAAAACCTCTGGATGTAAGCACATTTCATAATAATTACCTTTTTTGACATTTTTTGGCCCCGCTGATGATCTATATAGCATCTTAAACTTTCATGATTATTTTAGGTTTATTTTTCTAACTTCTTAACAGCTCTCTCTCCTCCTACATTTTAGTCTTCATTTTCCATTAATAACCTGGAAGTTTTGACTTTATTCTGAAGTTGATTTAAAAGGGTATTTACTATTTGAGAAGAATGCTTACTGTTTTTCAAAGTATTAAAATTCATCTTGGTTTTAAACATTGATCGCTAGGCTGTTTTAACTGTGTCTTCTATAAGTATCATTTGGTTGTTGTGCAAAAAATATAGTAGTTATTTCCCATTTAAAATTCATAATGATATGCCATCTTGAAAGGAAAAATTAGAAAGTGATAGATGCAGCATTATGCTCCTAAGTACTTGTTTACTAGACTTGGAATGTTTCTTTTATTTTCTTGAGTTGTCCCAAAGCTTATGTCTTTTAGTATTCGATAAATTATATCAGAACTACATGCTTATGTTTCAGTAAAATGAAAAATTAGAATACTTCATTCTCTCACATTAATTTTATGGTTTCATTTAGTTGGAGACTTCTTCCTGTGTTTTAAAATTGAGCTCTGCTTCTTACATGCTCTTCATGTCTCCTATTAGTAAAATGAGTTATAAATTTATCTAGGTTTTAAAGAGATGTATTGGAAACTAAATTATCCCTAAATTCTAATCTTATAAGCTCTTATTTTTTATACCTAGTGCTTTTTTTTTTTAAATTGCTGTAAAAATGTCACATTTCTTAGAGTACCAAGTGTTGGTGTTTTCTTCAGCCATCAATTATAGATAACTGACTTTCTGTAAATCTGTCTGTTCACACATGTCTATTCCTTTATATATAAGGTAATATTTTGTTTATAGTAAAGTTTGTTTACATAGTCCCACTTCGATATTATGCTCCATCTGGTTATTATTCTGCTGATTAGTCTAGTTTGTCTATGGATTATATTTATTCCAGGTTTGTTATACCACATCCTATCAGTATATGACATAGCCCTTTCTTTCCTTTTAGAGTGTATTTAGTCGTTTTGTTAATCTCAGTCAGACCTGTGGTCTTATCAAAGTGAATTTCAGCTCGAAAAGATTAATCTGATATCATGAAGAATTTAAGTTCTATTCCTCTGATATTGATACTCTTTTCCTTTGTTTCAGCAGTTTTTGGGGCATTTCCTAGCATAAGAGAGTAAAAAATGGCAATTCAATAAATGGAAACTCATTTTCTTATAGAATGAGAAAGTTATTAAAAATAGATATACACGTTACTTAAAAAAAGTTTATAATTACAGATGCCATCACTCAAATTTCTTAAACATTCATTTTCCTTGCAAAAATTTTATTTCTCATTGGTAAAAAAAGTATTTTCTGTTCTATTTTAGCAGGAATTTTTCCACCTTTTCTAAAAACTAGTTTAGAATCTAAAATAATCTTTTCTTTTGTATAATGAAATTTTTAGTCTGGCTTCATTAAAATAATCAAGAACAGACTTCTAATAACAATTTCATTATTTAGTATGAACTCATAATAAATCCTTCTGACTTTTTAGCATTGCGGAATGACCATTATTATGAAATTGATTATTTCAAAATAGAAATTAGGTTACAAAATAAGCCATATAAAGTTATATAGTTTGAAAAAAGATTGAATACTTCTTGGTACTTAGAAATAACTTAATAAAACCAGTTTTTAGTTATCATTTTGTAATAAATGCTTCTTAAAAGAATTCATTGATATTGCATTGTTCTGAAAAAACCTCCGAAAAATTAAAAATGAGAAAAGATTGACTTTTCAAAAATATACATATATATATAGAGTTTACAGATTAAAAAGAATTGGATACAAAAAGCAATTAAGATTTTTTTTTTTATTGGAAAAAATTAGGGTAAATCAAATCTAATATAGTAATTCACGTGTCAATTATTTTAGATTTACGCTGTTATGACTTGTTATTTTATATTAGTCAAATCCATATGGTACCTTGGGGCTCAGTCATTCCATTGTGACTAATGTAACTTTTGAGATTTTTAACAAAGCTATATTATGACAAAATACTCTTATATAGTTACTAAATTATTCGTTAGTCCAAAGTTAAAATTTAATTTAATTTAGTTAAATCGATATCTTTTTAA
>BGPR01003388.1:0-15461 GCA_013235015.1 Araneus ventricosus | reverse complement strand
GGGGAAAAATGAATGCATGCTTTATGACATATAACAACAGACAATGAGAGCAAAAGGTAAAATATATAATAAACATCAATTACAACTTAGATGATAAAATGTGCTGCAAATACAGTATATTGAATCAGTGGCTTAATCCAGGGGGGCTATCAGCAACAGCTCTTTCTCTTTAAAAAAATAATAAAAGCGTTTCAACATTGTTTAACTTGACAGGCTCAAATTTTCCTACTTTTCTAGTCATCTCCGTTTGTACTTGTAGCTTTGATAATGGGTCACATATTTGGCTAGCTATTTCATTGTATTTTTATTAAATTATCGAAAGTATTGTATTGTTCTTATGGATTCTATTGTCAGCTAGAAAGTCTGTAAAGTAAAGAGTTTTACTACTTTTAGCATTGAGGTTTGACTTCATCATGATACAAAGTTTTTTACCAGCCCCCCCCCCCCTCGGACGAATCCTAGATTCGCCACTGTATTGAATTATTATCCTCACAGTGATATTCACAGGTTATTTTCAGTGTGTAAAATAACTCTTAAGATATATCTCAAAAGTTCTGTTCAGAGTTCTGAATATATACTTCTCAGTTTAATATTTATTCTCATGCTACCCCATCTAAAACATTTCTGATGCCATTAACTGATTACTAATACATGAATAAACTTTTCTGCCGCCACCCCTGCTAAGTGGTCATAACTTTCAGCATGGAATCTTTGGAATCATATAAAACATTAAATAAACTTCTCGGAATGGACGCTAAACTAGCCTTGAGAAACTGGATTGATCACCTATCAACTTCAATAAAATATATCTTTTGACTTTTCGCCCTTTATTAAGAGAAAAAAGGAAGAAAGAAAGGATAAAATAAAAAACAACACAGGAAATCAGATAAAAAATAAATCATTCCTTTCCTATGTTGAAAAAATGAACTTTAATTCTATGGAGGTCTGGGATCAAAAGGCTCTTTTGTGCAACTTGGTGCTAATTCAGACGCTGACAAAAAAAAAAAAAAAAAGCTTGATAATAATGGGTTGACCATCAGTAAATAAAACTTTCAGTTCATCAGACTTTAGAAAAAGAAAATGATATTATTGCCCATTCATGAACTACTAACAAATTGATTAGAGATTTACTTTTAAAATTAAAAGTTATCTCTAAAGATCCAAGAAAAACACAACGACCTTTAAAAAAAAAAAAATAGAAATCTTATCAAAGTACTTTTTTCTTCAGATATTTAAATATGTATTTTAGCCCAAACATGAAAACCCTTTTAGAGTGGCTATTCCTGGAATGGCCACCTTTTCTTTGGAATGAGGTGTAAATCGTAAAAGAGATTTCACTGCAAATAATAAAAATGTAAAAGTAAAAATTAAAAGGTTTACTCTAAAAAAAGAAAATAAAATCAACTAAATAAAAAATAAGAAAGAATAACAGCATTGGCAACTTTAAAACTTTTATTAAATAATATTTCTTCTATGATGAATATGTTACTAATACAGAGCTGACATAATTACATAAATATAATTAAAAAAATCTGGAAAAATCATTTTGTTTTTATAAAAAAATATGTTTTCAAATTATCTTTTTTCTAGATAACATTTATTAGAACACCAATTGCATTTCTTTGATAAAATATTTATAAGGAAAAATTGCAACTTCCATGATGACTTCCTGTTAGATCCTAGAATCAAAGCAATTTAATTCTTTATTCCAGTTATACTTAGTATCACAACTAATTTTATGATATAATTTAAAATATAAATTATACATCAACAGAGGGTGTAAATTTTAGAGAAAATTTTAGGCAGCAGAAAAAAAATTCTGTATATTTATGACTACTTAGCAATATTCCACAGATAATACAGAAGTATATCATACATGTCACTGATATATGCATTAACAAAAAACATTAAGATGTTTATTTTATTACTCATAAAAGTAGGAAACTAATTTATCAGTAAAGTTTTTTTTCATTGTGACGAATATATGTTAGAATTTTATGAAAGAAATCAGAAAAGCATTTTAAGATCAGTAAATTTGTGGTGAAGAAAATGAATTCTCAATACCTTTTAAAATAATGTTTAATCTTTTATTAAAATTTTATTTTAAACAATTTATTCATATAAATAAAAAAGTATTCATATAGATAACATAAATCTTCATAAAGATAACATAAACCTCTTACATATCATCAAAATATACTTATTATCAACTACTTACTAAACGAACTTGGTAAATTAAAAGTAATTTTGATAAACTGAAACCCGCGGCTCGAGACTTCTTAACAAGTAGGCAGACTCTGTTGTCTGCTCTTTGAACTCATGATTAACAGTGTCACCAACAAGAGCTTTTGACAAATATGACTTGGAAAAGAAGTAAGATCCGTTTTATTACTGATTTAAAAGTTTTATATAATATTTGTTTCTATTTAAATATAAAAATTACTCAAAAAAAAACTTGAATAAATTATATAATCTATTTCCTGTAATAATGCAATCTTAGCCTGCTGCGACCTCTTTTGCTGGGAATTGTAGCATCTTATCCAACATTGCGGTTGCTTTGTATAGGTATTTAGCGATATTTATTGTCTGTGAATAGGTGAAATCAGATCGGAAGCGATCTGAAACTGACGACGTTGTCGTAGACAGAAGACTCTTGGGTGCCATCTGAGAGAAAAAAAATGGCTGCAGAAGATGGTCAAAGAACAACAGAAGTAGTCAGAGGACAAGATATTTAAGTGGGACCCCGATACACTTCTTTATCGTACATCGGCGAGGGTGCATATGGCATGGTCGTGTAAGTAAATACATTTATACTCGGGATTGTGCCTGTACTGTCTTGTCATGTTGGCTGATTGTCCAGGCTGCCACGGGAATGTACCTGTTGATCTGAGTTATTGTGCACTGTGCATCCCGTTAGTCTAAAAACAAATGAATTTTGAAAACATTGTTGCAGAGGGTGCTTTTGTGTAGTTTTCACTCTAATTTACGGTATTAATAGATCTGTTGTTGCAAAATTGCCTTCAACGTAATGAATGATCTGTAGCTCATGTTAGTTTAGAGTGCATTTTGTGATGCAAAATATTGATACTTAAGCAAGACTGTTGTTTGAACGTTGTTTATAAATTTAACGACTTCTTAAATCATTATAATATTCGAAATCAGTAATTGCTCATTTTTTTTATTTTAAGTGCTTTTGGTGTCATATATGTCAGTCATAAAGTGATTTTAAATTGCAGTAAAATACATAAATTTAGCTTTTTTTTCAAGCACTTCGAATATAATTTAAATTCAGTTTTTGCAATATCCCTCAAGTGCTGAATTTTTTATTCTTATTTGTTATTTATGTAGTCATAAAAAAAATCTCAGTATTTCTATTGTTATCTTTGGGGCTTTTTACATTCAATTTTACAATCAATTTCAGATATGCTGAATAATTTTCTACAATCTTTTATTTTAATTCTTATTATTGATCTAAATCTGCAATTTCCTATTGCAGGAATTTCTTTATAGAATGATTTAGAGTCTACATTTTAAGGGTTTTTTTGCTATTAATAAATTAGTTATAAATTATTATTGCTACACTGAGAACAACTTGCATGATTGCATACAAAATCTGAGATTTCCAAATGGTTTTCACAGTTTCTTTCGATGTAGCAGGATTTTGTATAAAAATAGAAGAATATTAAAGAACAATATTGTGACTTCATTAATCACAAAGAAAAGCATTCTTATTGAAAAAATATTCAGTTTAATTATGTAATTTTATCAAGAAATAAAGTATTAGTTCAGCAATTTCATGCTGTTTTTTGTTAACTAAGTTAAGAAATTTTAAATGTCCATTTTTTTTATTTTGTGTGCAAACTCCTCACTATTTGCGGTATTAAAGTAATCGCATTTTCATCAAACTAAATTTAGTTTGTAATATAGGAAAATGAAGTTGGTGTGCTCTGTCATTTATATGCAACTGTTTAAATTTTACTGAGGAACTTCAAATGATAATTTCATTATATGCACAATTGATTTCTAAAACATTAGACATAGTTATTATAAAAATGTGTACAATTTTTTTTTTATAGTGACAAAATGGTTAAATTAATGTGTTCAATTCTATAAATATTTGTTCTTCATACTTTCTCTGATGCTTTTAGAATCAGGTGCATTTTAGCATCTTAACTAGAAACTATAAGAGATCAATACAGGCTATTTATTCTCTAATAGATCATTTTGTCCATTTTTCGAAATTCCTGCAGTCATTTAACTATTACTTTTTCACTGTGTAATGGCTCCATTTTGAACTTTGTTTTGCAAATCTGTAGGCACTTGTAAAGAGTTCATTATAAAAGTCTGTAATTGTGTATACATCAGTGGCAATCCAGGATTTGGGTCCTGAGGGGGGGAGGGCTGAGGTCATAAAAATTTTGTATGAGTGATCAATGTCAAACCTTCAGCTTATGTAAACCAAAACACTTGAACTTTACAGACTTTCCTCACTGACACAATGAGAATCATAAAGAACACTACCATAAGTCTCGAGAATTTAATAAAAATACAATGAAATAATCCAGCAAAATAGCTTTCGATCCAAGCAACGGAATGCTAGTGAATGATTAGAAAAGTAGAAACTCTTTCGAAGTCTGTGAAACAGGAAGCAATGTTTAACAATTTTATTAATTTTTTTTTATTGAAAATTAAGAACTTAAAAATTGAGGAAGGTTTTTAGAAATCAGAATTTTGTTAGCTCTGGGGAGATACAGCCCGATAGTCCCCCACCACTGGTTACTTAAAACCTGTTTTGCTAGTAAATTAAAAAAACATAGACTTCCTTTGTGCATGAATGCACCCATAATGTAAGATTTCATAATTTAAATGCCTTATACTGAGTTAAGAATTGAGAGATGTTAATGTTTGTCTGTAAAATAACTAAATAAAATTGTGCTGTGCTTTAAAAAAAAAACTACTGTTCTTAAATCTTACCTAATTAAGTTGTCTGAATTTGAAGTTGCATTCTATTCAAAACAGTGACAACTCAATGTATGAGGAAAGTTACAAGGCTTATCCTTATTTCTCAGTTAAATAACCGGTTGAAATCTCACAAGTTGGAAACACTCTATGATAACGTTTAATCACGGCTGTCGCTAAAGCAAGATAGTAAACAAAGCGACCATCGGTCACAGTTAAAAGCACATGCTTTAATCCTTTTTTCGAACCCATTGTCTTTGTGGTTAGTGCGTTGCTATCTCCCGCTTTTAAATGTAGGACTTCAACAGAACTACTAGCTTTCCTAAACTTTGAATTATGCGGAATTGATTACTTTAATTATTCTATCGAAGACAGGAAAATATCTCGCGATGCTTGACATCTGAGCTGGGCACCGGGCAAATTTTTTTAGCTAAAAAACATCAGCAGAACTCCGCTCAGCAAACTGGGATCCTAGTAAAAAAGTTCGCTAGCTAGTGAATGAATTGGAATCCATCTTTAATTACTCTAATTTAGCAGCAGAACATTTTGCCCTTAGTAGCTCGAAACAATTACAACTTCAAAATTCCATAAGCATTTTATTACAGATCAAAGAAAAAACTTCAATTATATGATCGGAAATATATATCACTAAATAAACCCAAGTTCTAATTTTCATTTATTTACTAATTAAATCATATAATTTGAAATATGATCATTTATTATTTAATTAAATATTTAATAAATATTTTAAGCATTTTTAAAATCCATTAGTATGTAAACAACCTAAATCCGCAATAACGCTTGGCTCAGCGTAGCAACTCCTGATGGGTTGCCAATGGAACTAATCCGCTTTCGATTCCTCCAGGTTACCATTTTGGCAGGATAAGCTCGTGTTTTCCAAACCTTGTAATAGCAACCATAATTTGTGTAAGAAGACCTTAAAGAAAGGTACCTTAACCCTATGGCAGCCAGAGCAGCTTTATCTAAAAAAAATTGATTGAGAGAAAGTCAATATTAATGTTGAAATCAAAAGGGTATTATAAATTTTCGCTCTCGTGAATCATCCAAATAGTAATAACCGACATAGGCTGCTAATTGTGTGCAAGGAAATGAAGACATTGATCCATATTTTACTACAAGGTGCAGGAATAAGAGGGCAAAAGGATTGAGTATCTATTTAAGTAACGTATAACTATTTCAAATTTAAAGTAACAATGTATCATCCAATGTGGATCTACTTATGGCATATTTATCTTTTATTATCATTGGTAGTATGTAAATATTTGAATAAATGTTTTTTGAAAACTTACAGATTTTTTTTATTGGGTGGCCAATTATTATTATTTTAACCATATTTTCATCTTTCTACATTCAAGGTTAATATCATTGATAAAAAACAAGTCATTGTTTTAAAATGTATCATAAAATTCCATTTGTAATATCACAGAATTAGTTTTTAAGGCATTTAATATTTTAACAGACATGATAGCAATATCAATGTAAAGAAGAAAAATCTAACCTGTTTTGAAGCTTATAGATCGGTTGATGTTGTTTGCTGCTGTTTTCTAATTTATGATCTTGACATTCAAAGTATGGAGTAAAGGCCAAAAAGCATTGTTGTGTGATGTGGACAATTTATCTTCAGAATGGTAAGAAGGAGCAGGAGTAAAATAAAAGCCATAAATACATCTCACATGAGATATATAATAGAGATCTCAAATGTGTATATTTATATGGAACATATCAGATCATTTTGCAATACAAGGACAATAACTGGTTGTTGATTACATAAGACATAGTAACGACAGTTTATTACTTATTACAGGAAAATGACATTTTCTAGTTTATAAAAATGCAATTTCACATGTGAAATCTTATAATTTTATTTAAATTTAGGGAATTCTTATTTGTCGTATGATTTGTGGGGATTATTAGCAGTGTTATGCTAAGAGTAAGAATTTGGAAAATCCAAGCCTACCTTGAATCATGCAGATTCTTTGAAAATTTTTTTGTATCTAATTTATTCAAGATTGTAGAAATTCTGTACAATTTAAGTCATGTTTTCAGATGTGAGGTCAGATTCTACAAAATCTTTTGTAGTAGTTTTTTTTCATCATATGATTTACATTTTGTATGCAACTTAGTTATTTTATACCCTTAAAGTATGAAGGGTACATAATATTAGCAATACGTAACCGGAACGAAGTACAATGGAAATTTCTGCATGGATATGTTATACTGACTAGTGTTACATAAAATATAAGGATAAAAGGTTTCATCAGAGATTATTTAAGAGTATTTTGTCATATTATAGCTTGTTAAAATCTTTCAAAAGTTACGTTAGTCACAATGGAATGACCCGGACCTATAAAAAAAAATTGTAGTAAAATCAAGCATTTTAGCATTGAAAATACTTTAAAATATCAAAAACTGTAGGAAAACATTATTTTAAGTTTGAAGAACTAGAAAATTTAATGAAAGTCATGATGTTAAAGAAACATCTTTATTCATAAAACTTTTTAAAATTAAATTAAATTTACAAATACATTTTATTTTGGGAATCATTTTTCCCTGCCTGAGTGAGAAAATATTTGGCACAGCATGTTTAGATGTGGCTTTTGTACTTCAAAACACAATCCAAACCTGTCTGAATTAGAAAGTAGGAATTGTTTCATTTAATCATTAAGTTTAAAATCTGGCTTGTTTATAAAATAATATATTCTGCTTTTGTTATATATTGAAGAAAGATTTTCATTTATTTATTGAGGTCTTTGTATAATGTATACACAAACATTTATAACAAAAGAATTTATAAGGCACAGATCCACAAATGTTTGCAATAAAAAAGAAAATTGATGGAACACAGGACATTATTTGCCTTAGAATATAGTCCCAATCCGCTTGTATTGGTTACACACAACATGCAAAATAGGTCAGCCACTGAACTGACATGGAATATTATTGCTTTGAAACTCTTGTGTGCATCCATCCACTGTGCTGGATGAGTTGAAGTGCCCAAGTTCAGTTAGTATGGTATTGTATCATTTGTTAACCAATGTAATCATGTGGTACCTGGAGAAGTACTTGTGCATGACTTGGACATTCCAAGCTTAGCCTGACTCCATAGGATTTCTTCATGTGAGGATATGAATATTCTCTCTATATCTACATATATAAAAGATAATATTTGTGTGTATATATTTGTTTTTGTTATGCACACCCAGACCATTTGACACATCAGGACAACTGGGCATAATTATTTGGCACATTGATGGATTAGCATAAGTGGGAGCTAACATCATAAAAATTATTTTAAAATTTGAAATTCAGGTGTTTTTCCTATTTTTGCAAATTTTCTACATATATTCTCATTAGAGGACCATAATTTTTATATTTTGTAAAGTCCAGAATAACCCTGTTCTAATAAGAGTAATTTGAAGCTGCTGAGTAACTTTTCTGATCTTTGATTTTTTTATATAGTTTTTTTTTTTTTTTTTTTTTTTTTTAAGTTTTTTGAAATTCCTTTCTTGTACAAACATCTCTCTGCAAGACCCCCCTATTATTATTCACATTGCACGAGACAAAATATTATGCTTCCATGTTTTAATTTAGCAAAATTGTTACATATTGTATGTGTATTGTTAAAAAGTTTAAAATATATGTTCTTTTTCCAAACTTTTCATATTTTTATTCAAACCGTACTGTTATAAGGTAATAAAAAGGCTAGATTTGAAAGTTTGAATTGAACAAGAAAGGGTTCAAAGACGATTTGTGTTTGTAGGGGAAAGTTAATGACAGTATTGGAGAAAAAGAATCAGAGGGAGGCATATGAAAAAAATTTTGAATCCCAAGCAACGCTGGGTTATCAGGTAGTAGGTTATAAAATTAGATCAACATGGATGAGTAGCATTTCCTTTATCTGCCAATGTAAGTGGATTGCAACCCTAGGTTCTATGAATGGCAATTATGGTTCTTTTTGTTGTGTACTATTCAGCCATCTTTTTGTTACTAGGGTTTATGGACACCTTTGTAAATACTTCAAATTTTCTTGTAGTTGGTTTAGGTTGTGTTTTTCATTAGCAGCATATCTGATGTGTAGGATTTGAAAAATTTTGCAAGGGGTGCTCACTTTTAAAATTATGTTTTAACGGAAACAATTCTGAGTGACCTTTTGCGTTATACCTTAATATCATATTTAGTAATTGTTCTGTTGGTCATACCCTATTGCATACATGCCAACTGCTATGGATTCTCCATTGTTAGTATGGTTTTTTATCGAAAATTTTCGCCAACTACGAAACTACGGATAAAATTAAAATTTCTACTGAAACAAGTTTTTCCCCTTTGGCGCAGTCATTTTATTAATCAAGTGTAATTGTTATATGTACCTGGGATAATGTTGTTTTTTTCTTCCAATATCATGTTTAATTTTTTTTTCTTTTTTTTTTTAGGGCATTAACTTTAATTTTTTGTTCTGAGCATTAAATCTTGATGGTTTTAAGAAATCATTCCTAGCAAATTTATTAATTCTACTGTTTACTATAACGTAAGTTATCTTGGGAAAAGGTAAATAAATTTCAGGAGATATTTATTCAATCTTTTATTAATATTAAGTATTAATCAGTATTTTGTGTAATGCATGCTTTTGATGTGTACAGTTTTTTTTTAATTATAATGTAGAAAAAAAAAATCTGAAAAATTGCTACATTTTGTCACGCGTCTGCCACCCTTGTAGGCCTTCTGTTACGTACAGCCAACTTTCCAATGTTGCCGTGTTTACTACTGTCTTTCAGATAGACATTGGTCATATTTTAATGAATTAACTTTCTTTTGTCTTGTCTATTCGATGAATATACAATATTAGGGTTGCATTAAATATGATTAAAGTGGAGTATAAATTTGAAGTAATTTTTCCTAGACTTAATTTTGAATATTAGTTCAGGTGATTAGAAATCTTCATCATTATGGATCTTTTCCGAATGAAAAAAATACTTCCGATTTAAATTAAAGGATTTATTTATTTTATCTTTGCAGTCAAATGTGTGGTTTAAAATGCTGAGTTATTGATGCTTCATTTTAGAATATTCTTTTCTTTTCTAGGTCTGCAGTAGACACTCACACAAAAGAAAAGGTAGCTATTAAGAAAATTTCGCCCTTTGAACATCAAACTTATTGTCAAAGAACTCTGCGAGAAATTAAGATACTTACAAGGTTCAAGCATGAAAATGTAAGTAATTTTTTTCCATGCTCTGTTAAGTATTTCATGTATCAATTCTATGAGATATCCAGAAAAGCTTCTGATATTTTATTTTTATTTTTTAGTAATTATAAATTCAAAGATGCATTTGAAGTATAACTGTTTATAATGTATTTAATTATTTAAAATTACTCTTAATAGAATTTCTCTTATGAACAAATTTGTTTTTGTATGTTTTGGAAAATACGACTTTAAAAATCTGGTTTAAAATTTTTGCTAAAAGTCGTGCATCTTTTTATCCTCAGACCTGATGTCTTTTTTGAAAAAAATTGTGTTTCCTATAGGAGACATTTCACATATTCTATAGTAAATAACAATCTTAATTTTTTTTTTTTTTTTTAAATTTTAACATTGGAACAATCTCGGTTTATGTGGTGGAAATTTTAAAAAGTGTAGTATTTCCCAAGTGCAACACTTGGACTGAGGAAATAATGAAAGTACTAGTTGATATTGCTCACGAAAATAAAAACTTGATACTTTTCTTTGAACTAGTCTGTTTTAAGCATTAATATTGGTTCAACTTTAGTTTCTTTTGGGCTGTACATGTCATGTTAAATAAGAACTTAAGAAAGAAGGGTTTTAAGAGCATGATTAAAAAGACAGTAAATATCCATAGGAGGATAATGTAGAAGCCTATGATCTGATACTGTTAAGAAGGGAAATTTACTGTTTAGTTACAAGTGAGGGGAGAAGTGTAATAGTTTATTTTATTGTGTATTTTAATAAAATAAACTATCAAGCTTCTGTCCTATTGATAAATATATTTTTAAAAAGGGCAGGGCATTTTTTTCTTTTAATAAATGTATTTTTTTAATTCGTGTTATTTTCTATTATATGATGCATAATACATTTTTCTAACTAAATTCAAGTACTTTAAATGTGTAATATTGAATTTGTCTTATACATAATGTTTTTGTGATTAATTTTCTTTTCTTTTTTAAGATTATTGATATAAGGGATATCTTGAGAGCTCCTACAATTGATCTGATGAAAGATGTGTATCCTTTTGTGTCTTGAGTCATAACAAATAAAAGGCCTATTTTTTAAAATTTCTTGAAAGATAATGTTTCACAGAATACAAATTAATGAAATTTGCATTTTTCTTTATTCCATACTAACCACCTATGGCAACTGGTTTGCTAGCCAGGCAAATTGCTTGTGTTTCTTATCTCATAAATCTCCTATGTTGCTCAAAACATGATTTTGTCAGAGAAAGGTATTTAAAACTTCATATTAAACCTTACTATTTTGGGAGTCTTGTGCTTTGTGCACTTGAATAATTATCTATTCCTTAAGCTATGTATTTTTTAATCTCAAATGCAATGAACTATTTTAGGAGCTGAACCTGTTGTCTCACCCACCCAAGATTTGAGCTGTGATATAAAAGTAAAAAAGAATTGAAATTTAATTAAATCTAACAGCATGTTATCTGTATTGAAACATGTGGAAAGAAATTAATTAATAAGCATTTTGCATACCAGATATGTTTTGTAATTTACTTTAAATCTTGGACAGCTTTGTTTATAAATTCACAAAAAAAGGGTAAATTAAATCAGAAAGTAAAAATTCATTACAACATTCTGAATAATATAAGAAAAATGCAGGATTAAAAATTTTTAGAAAGCTATAACAGCTATGAAAAGCATTGTTGCAAATTATCTATAAAAAAATTGTCAAAATTAAGGAAAAAATTGCATGATTACTAAATAGATATCATTGAAAAGATAATTTTTCATTTTTATGCAACAATAATATTGAAAGTTTGTGTGGGAAAGATGCTAAAATTTTGCTTAATTTTTAATTAATTTAAAGTTCAAAAAAATATACTCCAAGGTGAATAATCTCGCCCTCCTAGTATTTTTGTTCTAAATTCCGTTGCTCTATGACCAAAGGTCTATAGAGTTAGGGCATCTTGGAGAGAGCAATAAAAAATTAAAAAAAAAACTTTTATGGGCCTTGAACACTCGCCTTTTCCACTATTGCGCTCCGTCCCTAAGCGATGGTCCGCTTTCTCCTTTGGTCACTTATTTACCTTGGTCGACCACTCGCGTCTTTTGGATTCTTGAGCTCAAATACAGTGTTAATATTCTTATTTTAGAAATGGATTACTCAAAACAGAATACAGTATCATCCCAGACATTCACATGAGTACTTATTTCTCTTTATTAGCAGTATTTTCCCGATTTATACCTGTTTGGTTTCAAGTACATATTAAGCCTATCTTTACTCATTGTAGAGTGAAGACACATGCATTTTGATGGTTCAAATAATTCAGATTTTTTTATTATTAATATATGAATAGTTTGTTTACTGTATTTTTCTTTACATGTTTTGGATTCATGAAAAAAATTTCTGTGGTCTTGTATTTGTGTGTACGTGTGTTAAAGTTTTCGTCGAATGATATTCGCAGAAAAGTGTTTCAAGTTTTGTAATAATTGTATTAAATTCTGATTATGTTATAACTCAGAAAATATTGCTAATAAAGAGAAATAAATTATCTTAAGTACTCGCATGAATGTCGGGGATAATGTATACTATACTTATAAAAGGCAATGTTTGCGTGTGTGTGCGATGTACAGACGAATCTATCACACTTACAGCCATGAATTTTGGCACACATGTAGTCGTAATGGTGACTCAATGCACCTCGAAGCCAGAATTTTAAAATTAAATCCAGAAAATTTTTTATTGAATGTTTTGTGTTATGGATCATTTTTAGCACATTTACGGCTGTAGTATCTTTTCTAATGATCGTTGAAAAACAATCAATGCACCATTGGATAGAACAATTTTTCATTCTAATGAAGTTTGTTTTGAATTCCCAACATAATTTACTGAATTTTGAGAAATTTTTAAATAATCGCTTTTCATTTATATTTTTAACTTCCAATTCTTATTTTCATGTATCCGACGTTCTAATAGCACTTCCATTTTCATTTTTTTTTTTTTTTAAGTATAAACTTGAATGTTTATCCCTGTTTTAAAAGAAGAATGGTTAAAATATCTTTTTTTCTCTGATAATTCATGAATTTTTTTTATCCATCAGTTCAAAACATTGTCCCTATCCGATCCGAATCGACGAAGCTTTCGTTCAACCCAAGGTTACTCTTAGTTACCAGAATGTATTTCTACTATCCGATTGGCTGGCGATACGAAGCAAAAGTCACGTCATACTCTCAATCATTTTATCGCGTCAGCTAATCTTAATTACTGCATTTATACTGATCCAAGAATCATTTGATTTATTTGTTTTATACTTGGATAGTTGCGCATATATGCTGGTATCTTTAGTTAAAAGAACATGTTATTCATCTCGATCAAATTCCTGGGTGTACTTTCACTAAAAATCGAGGGTGAAATCAATAATATATGTTTTGATTTCGTTTTCAAAACTTTGGGCTTTTTTTTTGTTGAAGTCATTATGCTACGGGCAATGCTGTGCACGTACTGCTAGTATTTCATAAACTTATTGCATGTTATTATAGTATTTCTTCAAAATTCTCTTTATAATTTACAGATAAGTATAATTGGGGGTATGAAATTCAAATTCTTAAATATTAGAGCCATTATTGATTCATTGTTAAAATTACAATTTAAATCGGTTATTTAAAAGTGTGAAGGATTTTTTTATATAATTTTAGTGAAATATCAATAAATGTCTTGAAGTTCCAGTGCAAGCAGTTACTTTTTTTTTCCCCTGAAAAAGTGCATTGAAGGGATAAATTCATTTAAAAAAATGTTTATATTTCAGGCTAAAACAAATAAATTGAGAAAACAATTTGTTCATTTGAACATACATTTAAACAATTATTGCAAACTAAAAAAATAACAGTTCTAAAATAAGTAAAGGTAAATAATAATAAATATCATTAGGTCATCTTAATTGTACTCGTGGAAATAAATTATGCATATTGATTGAAATATTTTCAATTTAGAAAGACCAAAAGAAAAGAAACAAAAGCAAAAAAATGGGAGGTAAAATCTAATCACACCTCCTCTGGTTGGTTTTTGGGAAACTGATTTTTATTTTATTTTTACTCGCTTGATACGTGGCTGTGGCAATTTCATATTGAAATAATGAGATTTTCGAATTTTTTTTGCTTTACTACAAAAATGGCAGCTATTATGCTATTGCTTAGAAAATGGTTTAAAAAATATTTTTGCCTAAAGAATTATTACTTAAATAGTTTTTTAAATTATTCTCTATAATGAATTTTTCATGTTAAATATAAACATTTTATTGTTTTTTAAATGATTAAATTAATATCATTACATATTGATACCAGCATCATTAGTTGGTCACTTATTTAGAATTATATTACATAATTTAAAAAGAAAGTAAACAATGTGATGGAGAATACAGCTCCCATCAGTTAATAAATCTCCCTTTTCGGCTGTTCCAGGCCCATAGAATGAGTGCTCGTCACAGCGGCCCCTGTGGAGTGCCAACTGACAGATATACACACATTCACTTCTATTAATACCCCTACTAATAAGTCTAAGCTTACTTATTTTTAGAAAAATGAAGGATATTTAAATTGATCTATTGTGTTTTGTGGATGTGT
Organism: Araneus ventricosus; assembly: GCA_013235015.1. Classification (NCBI taxonomy): domain Eukaryota; kingdom Metazoa; phylum Arthropoda; class Arachnida; order Araneae; family Araneidae; genus Araneus; species Araneus ventricosus. The sequence continues at coordinate 680 of BGPR01003388.1, read as the reverse complement.
GTGAAACTATATCTGATTATCTTAATAATTAATTTCCCCTTGTTATTTCCGGGAAAATTGCAATGCATTTCTTAGAACTAAAATGTGTGATATTCACTAAAATATTTTTTTATCATTGTTTTACTTACTTTATACTGTTTCATTATCCTTACAACAATATCAAGTGATATGAAAGTGTACTTGTTACTTATTATTTTAATAATTAGAAGAAAAATTAAAGATTGTTAGAAGATCTTGCTATTAATTTAATGAATTAATCTCTTCTCGTAATTGATTGTTCTGAATCAAAAAATAGTTTCTGTATGGATGGGCTTTAAAAGCTCGTAATTTTAATTATTGTATTAAAAATTATTCAACTGCACTGTACTTTTAGTAGTATATTTAGCTATCTAGCATTTGTGTAGTGTTCTATCACTGAAAATAATCCAAGACAATCATTTGATTGAAAAAGGTGCAACTTAAAATGTTTTTCATTGGACATTTGAAAAGTGCCGTTTTGGCAGATTTTATTGTTTAGAGAAGGTATATGAAACTTGTTTATCTCGGGAATTCCTTGTGCTATTTAAATGAGTTAGAATTTTCAGGAAATGTATGCTGTCCCAGATAGACAAATTTTAACCTCATTGTTTCTTGTTTGAGGGTAAAAACTAATTGATTTTGCAAAAATTAGATAATGATTT
>BGPR01003387.1:85804-138891 GCA_013235015.1 Araneus ventricosus | reverse complement strand
CCACTTGGCAGCAACTTACGACATATTCTCCTCGAACTATGAGAGGACTTAATTTGATTCAGAAAAGAATACAAAGTATCAGATGGTAATATTTATAGAAATGAGTCTTAGTTCTGGAAGAGTAGTTTGCGGTTGTGTGGAAGGGGAGTTGGGTAGGAGATATTTTTAGATTTCTGAAAAATATCTTAGAACTGAAGACAATGTTAAATTTGTGATTTGGTGAAAGATTTGTAGTTTCAAGTTCCATTTTAATGATAGGTCCAAACAAAAATAGTTTAAATAACAATTCCACTGTTAACATGCTTAAGGATGTCGACGTTTATAGACACTGGAATCTTAATTAGTTACGAACGAAAAAGAATGCAACATATCATATGGTAATATTTTTCTAAATGCGTGTTATAGCTAGGTGAGAAATTTGCTGTTGAGTGGAATTAGAATTTTTAGAAAATAATTTTATATTTCTCTAAAATAGGATCAGATTGAAACTTATTTTAAATTTGCGGCTTGGTTAAAAATATCCAATTTAACGTGGCATTTTAATCACAGTTCGTGTTAGAATAGCTTAACCCTCTCACACCGAGCGAGGCGGTCGCGGGCGGTCTGAAAATTTCCTCTTAATAGTGGTCTGAGGCAGTTGTCTTCTTTGAGGGGAGGTGAGGGTCTGAGATTGCTTAGGAGATAAGAGCCGTAGGTGGGTCCAATTATCCTTGTCAACCACATCCCATTTCCGTGCGCCTTAAGGGAAGGTTATAGCAGGGGGTTGTGTGGTTGGGAAAATGACCACCCAGGTTGGGAGAGTCCAATTCATGTCGTTTCCTCCCAAAACTCCCGGTTTTAAAGGAGCTAGAAGAAAAAAGTCGCCTCGGGATTAAAGAGTTAAATAACAATATCACTGTTAATCCGTTTAGGATATTGACGTTAGCAAACATTGTTTTGCCCATATGGCACTACCGAAGTCAAAACGTCCAGAAGTGTCGTGAAAGTATTGACATACTGTTCAAGTTTAACGTCAGCAGCCTTTATCTTTAAATGTCTTTTGTTACACGAAGAAGGATATGAAATGCATATGGGAACCTTACTACCCAACCTCGTTCAGCGAAACACTCAGCTTTATCTCGCATGTGCGGAAGATAATGTCCACAAGAAAAATATTAGGGATGAGCAAGCGTGATTGGTCTCAAGCCTTATTCCGACCGTCAATTTTTCCTAGATCCACTCCCCTCGTAAAGGGGTTTATTTCCAGTCGGAATTCGACCAGATGCATCATTCCCACGACGCGAATCATTTCCTGTCGAGTCCCTTCCCACTTCCTCAGGGAATGAAGACAACCGCGTTTATCCGGAGAGTTTATTTTGTATCCGTGTCGCTTCTTCCATTTAATTTGCTTCGTATTTCGATTTTCGCTTTTTAAAAAATAATTTTCTATAAACATGAATAAAGTTTATGAAACGGAAAGTGACGAGAAACTAGCCTATGGCAAGCGGTTTATGTGCTGTGAGGTTTAGAATAGTAAAAACGGCGAAACACAAAAAGCGTTGGTGGATGACATCATTGAATAAAAGTCCAAAAAGGTAATTATAGTACTGAAACTAATAAAATAAATATAAAAATTTAAATAAAACCCCGTTTAAACAAACGACTGTCAAACCAAGTCCCCTATATTTGGTATTTCAATGGACAAAATCCTTTCAAACTTTTTTTAATGGAATATGTGTTAATTTTAATATATAATTTAAGTATTTTGCAACTTGTAATTTCTTCCATAACATCATAATATTATTCTGTGTACTAGGTTTCCAATTTGATTTTAATAAGTATATTATTTGTAAATATATATATATATATATATATATATATAGTGAAATTTAAACTAAAATGCATTTTTATCAAAAAATAGATTTTATGCATAATTTACTCATTTCAAGCATGATAACTCAAGATATTAGATCATGTTAACTTAAGGATTTATTGAAAAATTTCTATAAATAGTACTCTAGAAAATGTACAACAAATAATTTTTATTGTATGAATATGTTTTAGGTTATTGCCTTTTATTTGAAAAATGGCATTAAAAATTTATTGGAAAATTTCTTAAAAGTTTGAAAATTTTCACCAAAAAGCATAAGTTAAAGATTTTTTATAAAACTAAGGTAACTCATGCACAAAAGCAATGCTTTATTATTAATATTTAAATTAACCAAAATCCAATAAAATATTATAGTGTTTCCATATTACATATTTAAAAAATGTATCCGAACATTTTAAATTCAATTAATAACATTAATTCATTCCATAATAATTTTATGGATTCTATACTAAAGGTTTTCCCTCATTCAGATCCACAATCTCCTTAATCAATTCATTATTCCACTCCATAATCCACTTTAAACTATTAAAAAACTACAATGTGAAAACAGCGCTAACCGCAACATTGTATTTATGCTCTCCGTAGGAACGCGTGCACATTGCACAAGCTGTACTGAATTCTCCTCCTTCTACTCTCTGGCCTTTGATGTCCTTGCAATTTACTGACATTTGACGGGAAACGATGAACCATCACACAAACCCTCGAGCAGCAACGATTCTTTCTGGTCTGACAATGTGTGATAAAGCGGAACGCGGACCAGATTCGGGGAAAGACAGGCCGTCGGAACGAATTTCAAACGTACCAGTTAGGAAAAGCCGAATGAGTCTATTATATCTATGGTTAGATAACAGGCGGCACACAAGCCACCCTCAGCGAATTATATGGTATGACGTCAATAGACTTTTCTATTTTTAACTTTCTGAACTCATTTTCGCAATTAGCACTTCATAACACGTATGCGTTGCAAACTAAAACATTGAGGAAATAAGAGCATTTTCTAACCTACGGATGATCATGAAAGTGTTGAAATGAGATATATAAAATTTACAATGACCACGATGGACTGCAGGCAGAAATTTTGCTTCAATATAAATTCAGAAACTATTGCCTTTAATCAGCTGAAAAACTCACAGGAAGGTAACGCTATAAGCTGTTCTACTGATGGGAAGAAAGGTGTCATCTCAAGTAACGACACTGAGTTTCTTATTTGCGAAAAGATGACAATCATATTCAATTAACTTGAAAATGCCATAAGAAAAAAAATCACATGTGAAATCTATTTAACGTTTCTACGTGTGTGTGTGTGTGTGGTTGGTTGATTCCTAACTTGCTGTAGATAGAGACTAGATTCGGCAACAAGATGTAGCTCCACATTGGCGACGATCTGTAAGCAACTTTCTGAACGATAATCTTCCGAACCGATGGATAGGACAAGCTATACCCAACGAAAGAAATCTTCACGTTTAGCTGTTATGGTCACTGGACCTAAACTTTTGTGACTTTTTCCTTTGGAAGTTTATGATGGACTCTTTATATATACCTCCCCAGAACGCTGAATAATCTTCAGTAAGGCATATCTCGTAAAGTTCATCTGCACCTCCATCACACCGGATACTTTTCAAAAGGTGTGGTTGGATTACCGCCTTGATTTTTCTCCTGTAACAAGTCTTTCGCACATCCAGTGTTTGCTATTAAAAACAATACAAGAAAGACGTGATGAGTTTATACAACCAGTGTGAACGTTTAACCAGATCAGCACTTTTAGTATTAAAGCTCTACCTCTTCGAAATAATGAACTGTGTTTACGCCCATCCTTTATATGAACCTATAGATTTATATTTTACTTAATAATTACAGATCAGAAATTTCAAATTCGTTTTATGGTGTATTTAAGTGTTTTTATATGATTTGAAATAGTTCTTTTCACTTTACATTGGCAAACATTTTTTTTCTAATTTATTTTTATTTTAATTTTAAGATATGATTCAATCAATCTTCAATTTTAAGTTGTAAGAAATTACCATTTAACATAACTCTTTTTTGGATTTGGACTTCTAAAATTTTTTCTAAAGCCTAAAATGACTTTTAAAACAAGAATGAACACATAAATGTAAAAAAAAAATTATCTTCTTTTGTATTCAAACCCAATTTTTCTCCATTTCTATTCTTTCTAAAGGGAAAGGAAATGTTAAAAAAAGTCTTAGCAGTTGCTCCATCAACAAAATATCAAGGTTTGAAAAACACGTACACTTTTGACACATTAATATGGCTAGAATATGACTTGATAAATGAGTCCAAAAGATGAAAAAAGTTTATTATGAAACGAGCGCATTAATTTTTTTGACTTTCGATCAGACAAAAGTCGAATTCATAAAAAGAATAATTTATGAATTTAAATGCTTTATCTTTTATGACCATTCTGAATAAGAATTATTATTCGAATGAGGTATTTCTTTCTTAAACAAAATGGCGCAATAGAAAACAATGATGGCCCTCACAAAAAGCCCCAGCATCAACTGAATGTTACCTTTTTTGTGATTTATATTTCCCCATGAAACTCTGTAAGCTTTTGTCATAGGTTGGACAAAGAAGAATGATGTATTATTTGTTAAAAATGAATTCGTAACAATCCGAAGTTTCCTGTTTTAAGATATTACTACAATCACAATCTAGTAGAAACATTTGAACATTTAAAACCTTAGTTAGGAAGACTTATTCTTCCCTTCTGAGTCAAATTACGCCACTAAAGGTCATCCTAGTCATTTGGGAACAGGTCTTGAAAGTGTAAGACTATCAATTTTGAAGAAATCTAAGGTACTTAGTTAAACTCTCAGTGGTATATTCGATTTCTTCATGAAAACAAAGTAATTAATTTGTGAATAAAAAAGACAAAAGCTCCTGCTACCATCTGTTATCTTCATTAGATGTTAGAAATTATATTTGTTTTAATAGATCATCATAGGACCACCGCTCACCTATTTAAAAAATAAAGAAGGCTGGAAGGTCATCACCACCCCTGAAAGATCAACATATTGATTTTATAATAAGTTAGATTAGCGCCCAGTTATGAAGCTACACTGGGACTATTTTCGGTATATCCTCGTCATTTTCAATTGTGATTAAATTACATGGACGACACTTGGAAGATCACCGAACTCTTTGAATTTTCACCTCTCATCGAAATCAAAATTTTTTTTTATAGAGGACGATTTAACAGTAGAATTAATGAGTATTAGGTCCACATGTAAGGGTCAGTACACCACATGTTCGATATATTTTCGACAAGCCATTAGTGACAAAATGTCGGGGGGACTATTTGTAGCGTGAAGTACATTCATAACAATTGAGTATTGCGCACGTACCTCCCGCCGAGCTGCGACGTCAGACAAGTCATTAGCAACACATATGCTCAGAATTTTCGACATCGGAATAGAACCCGAGATATGTGTGTACAGTAGAATCCCAGTAATCCGGACACGCGCTAATCCGGAACCCTCGGTAATCTGGACGGTCCATGGAAAATGATGCAAACCGCAACAAAGGGCAGTCAACTGCTGGCGTCACCGAGAGAGACGTCTCTCTCAGTGGCGCCCAATTTTTTGTTGTTGTTGTTGTTGAATAATTGTCCTGACCATTCTTCCACAGAAGAACTGTGCACTGATGACGGTGAAATTTCCGCAATGTTTCTACCCCTTAACATGACTGCGCTGATCCAACCCATGGATCAGAATGATATTCAAAACATAAAACTGGGACGTCGCAAGTTGCTTCTTACGAACATTCTCAATGATCTTGTGCACAATGAAAAGTTGGAAAAAACACTGAAAAATGTAAATTTAAAAGACGTCGTGTTCAGTCTTGCTAACTGTTGGGCATCTGTGTCTACATTGCTGAGCAACAAGACGTGGAAAAATTTTCTTTCCAATTCTTTTGTTCTGAAGTTGAAGAAATTTAGATTGCATCTCTCATTAACCAATTACAAAACACGAACCCGAGGTCTAATACTGAAACCCTCCAGTGGGCTGCTGAGTCTGACGTTAGTTTGGCTCGAAATGAAATTTCAACAGACGACGAAATTATAAGGACGGTAACAGCGCAAGATGATGATGATGACGACGACGTCACCCCTGTAAACCCCGTCAAAATTTCTCATTCTGAGGCTGTGGCGGCACTCAACACTTCATTACAGTGGGCTGAAGAGCAAAATTTTGAAGCACACGAAATTATGCTCCTCAGACCCTTAAGAGACCGCGCATTTGAATTAAAAATTGGAACGGCCGCGCAAAAAAATCACTGACTATTTGTACACTGATTATGTTCATTCACTTACATATATAGTAATTATGTATGTACATATCATGTTCATACTGTATCATGTTCATTCAATTTATCCATACAATGTTAGTTCATACAAATATACCATAGTAACTATGCATACAATTTTTGAAAAAGTGTTTTAAGTTATTTTTTAAAACCCTCGCTAATCCGGAAATCCCACTAATCCGGTCGTCCATGTGCCTGAATTCCTCCGGATTAGCGGGGTCCTACTTTATACCTATCTGCTTTTAATGTATTTCAAGCTTCTAATCACTTTCCTGACATATTGTGTAGCTAATGACTTTTCCAACACAGATCGCTTGAGTGCACTAAGAAGTATAAGACACCTGGAAAGTAAATAAGTCACTAAGAAGGACAGTAGAATCCCCATCCATAGAGCTTTGTATTCGCATATTCCAAATAAAGACCCAAGGCTCTCAAACTTGGACATCGCCACTTCTTGTTATGAAATAAAATAATCCACGGAATTTCAAGTGTTGTTTTCGAACATTATTAGAAAACGTTCATTCTTAGAAAAGAATATAAAATAGTTTAAACAAAAGTAAAAATATTTATGTCATCCGTTTGCAGTGGATGTTTCATTGCGAAAGAACCGGCATACACACAATTTGTAAAATTCTTAACTAGTAATAGTTTAGCTTAGTTGTATTAACAACCCATTTAGAACCGACACTATGGTTGTTTTGGGTTTGATCCGCTAATTTGGAACCGTTGTCAGATAACAAGCACGACACCTGAGTCGACATACTGTTCTGCAGAGTTCTACGTCACACCAGTGGGAGGACATTTGACTCTCAATGTCGAAACAGAATTGCGGAAGAATCATATAAAAACATATTTTTGCTGGGATCAGGTTTCCAACGTCGAACGTTTCAGTTCCGAAACCTAAATATTAGGCCACCGCAACCCGTCTTGTTTCCAAAGACTATATATATATATTATGTCGCGAACAATATATATTGTTCTCGTTCATTTCTTAATATATTTTGGAGATTTACTCCTATATTTGTTGTCTTTTTCAAATAATTGGCCTTCACAGAAGGTTGGCGTCTATAAATTTCGAAATAATGTGACAGAATCGATTCCTCAGGTCGATTGGCATTTGATTGTTGGAATTCCATATCTGGATTGGCTTTTTCATAGTAATAGTTTTTAATCTTATTAGCTTTCTGTATTTCATTGTGTGAATAATATTAGGTTATATTGTTTATTATATTTAATTTTAAAAGATGGTTTAATAGGTGTATGTGATGAAAATGTTATTTGAGTTTTAATGGTTTAAATATATATATATATATATATATCGATGTTTAGGGAAAATATGCGCTCAACGAATTTAATTTTATGAGTGTTTATAGATGTGAAATGGGCTGATAAATGCAACAGTACCATCGCCGTCCCGGGATATAGCTTATATATATTTATAGTTACACAGTTATTCACAAGCAAAACAACAAACACATCAATCATCCATTTAAAGAATTTTAACTGATTACATATCTAAATTTAAATTATCCAATAATCAAAATTATTAAATTAATGCCAAAAGGACACATAGAAAGTTGTTGAACATATCATATTAATTCTACTACTGAAATGTAATATATATATTTTCTAGCACTTTTATTTGTCCTCTCTCTCTCTCTCAACTTAAATCTTTAACTTCTTTTAATCATTATAATACAACTGTATGAATCTTATTCGTTTCAAATATCATACTGTGTAATGCTTAATCTCAGCTGAGAATACGATCTCTCTGTCCACCCAAACATACTCGTTTGAATCACGTTTATAAAATCTCTTAGCATCTTACATTTTTGTGATTTATATTGGGGGGGGGGGGGGGGGGGGGGGGGGGGGGTGGGCGAGAAAACAGGTCTGTGTATTATTTCTGATAAACGAATTCCAAACAAAGCAATTTTTCCTCTTCTCCAAGTTGTTAAGACAACAATCTAGAGGAAACAATTTATCTTATAAATCTTGAAAGTCTTATTCTTCCTCTCAAAGTCGCATTACGCCAGAACATGGCATTCGACTCATTTGGGAACAGGTTCCGAAGCTGCCTGAATGACAATTCTGCAGAAATCGAGACTGCTTGTTAGGGCAGAAACGGATTAAAAGGCTTCTGAAAAGCGATTCAGGAACATTATTAGAACGTGTCCATTATTGGGAAAGGTTGTAAGATGGTTCTGACAAAAGTAAACTTGATTATCGTGGAGAGAGTTCCGGTTTAAATTAGACAGGAACGGCCGGAAGATTTGGCTGACGGAGTGGATTGATGAAGACTGCTGTATTTGTGCTTTTGCAGATTGCACCGATTCAATCAGGAAAAGGGATCATAAATTGAATTCCAAACTAGTTATTAATGTATTTGGTTTCGATTTATCTGTAACCTGCAAGGAAACTCGTCTGTTTCAGTAATGTGAAGCCGAGAATGGAATGCTGATGCAGCAATTTTTAACTGTCTTTATAATTAACCCTTTATAAGGCCTTTTTTCTAGTTGTGGTATAATAAAATAACTTTGGTATTGAGATTAATTTAAGAAAAGAAATCCATTTTGCTTATTGGATGACATTATTTTTTGTTAATTAATTTTATTAATTAATAATTAATTGCCACTTCGTTATGATTTGAGATAAGAAATGAAAACATCCAGGTTTTTGTTTCATCGAAACATTAATAGAGAACTTACGCCAACCTTAAAAAATGCATTTAAAAATTGATGAATTTCGTGGGAAATATATTCCCACCGCTTTATAAAATGTAAATATATTCCTAAAATGTCTTCGCTGTCATAAAGTACAAAGCTTATGCATGATATTTAAATAATGCGTAATCCTATATCTATTGTTTTAATGATGTATAAATCTTATATTTTAATAATGTATATCCCTTATCTTATGCCTTAATAATGTATGAATTCCATATTTGATGTTTTAAAAACGACTAAATCCTATATCTCGCATGCAATAAATAAATAACATTTTGGCTAAGATTGAAAGAGATCTCAAATGTCATTTTAAAACGGTGATTGTGACGGAAGGAATGGTAAGTGTTTTGCGTCCTCTTAGGTTTAACAGAAAATCTTTTATTTTCAATAAAATAACAGAAGATCTGTTATTTTAATCGCCCATGGGATTATCTATTCCTGTCTTTCTTTATAACGAAAAAATCTTCCATCACACGATTGATGGCATATATTTTGTTTATATATAAGTGATTCTTTACCCGTAGGAAGCAAAGAGTTTTTTGTGTGTGAAATACTAAAGGAGAGACGTAAAGATATCAGAACTTTTAGAATTTTCATATTTGTGCAGTATATTTTTAAATGTAACCATACGATGATATAATATATATATATTCACAATCAATTCACTAAAATTGTTTGCAAGTTTGCTTTTCGTATCCTGAAAATATTCAAGCATTATTCTTACTGTATTGCATACCGCAGATTTAATTATTTGTATTAATTTGTTAATTTGTTCTTATTGTAACATATTATATAATTTTAAGCTGTACAACAATAAAAAGATATTATAGAACTGGAAATTTTGCATTAATATCATCCCTTCACAAACTTATGGAACCTTAAAGGGAATTTCCTTTTGCAATCTAGCTGAAATTCACAGTCCAGTCACAATATCAATTACCCTTTAAGTGATTAGTTTTATTTGTCTTTCTAAAAAGACTGTTATTATATCATGATAGCATTTAAAATTCAAAATGAAATTTCCATACATTTATAAACAATTTCTCTTAGCCATGGTTAGGAATCTAAGATGATTTGGTTACTCTTCTGTCTCTTAGAAGCAGGGCATTCTATGTTAGATTCAGATACTTTTTTTTAAATTCTGAACTGTCTCTTTTTAGTTTTTGTAATTAAGAAAATATTTTCGTTTATTTTTATTTTTTAAGAATATTTTTTATCAATTTTACAATCTGAAATACTGAATACAATACTCTCTTGCATTTTCTGGACAACGTCCGTCACTACAGTAGATCCTTATTTTTTATAGCTGCTGCTTTTCCTATATGATTAAATTTTTTCATATAACAAAGTACGTTTCAGCATCATTGTGTAAAATATTTCAACGAATTAATTTGAATAAAATCATAATAATTATTATAGTCTGTGTAAATAGAATAGGCATCTCAAGGTCACGCGATTTTCCTACTCTCCATATTTTCGCCCTTTCCGTTGCCATGGTTTCGGCAAATCTTGCTTTTTCTCCACGCCAGTACGTTTCAGTAAGAAGTTGGAATAAGAAACACGAAGTTGGATATTCTGGCTACTGTTCGAAAGCTTATATGTTACTGAAATATACTTACATAAAGGATTTTTTATATGTTTAATAAGAGCTTTATGAATATTTTAACATAATTATTCTTGTGGTTAAAAATTAATTTAAAATGGCAATGTAAGCAAACAATTTTATTCAATCGTTAAAGTTTTGAGATATTTTCTTCGGTAAATGAAAAAATAACTAATGGAAATCTTACTTTGAAATCTTGTGGACTAATTAAAAGTACTTGATTTTTTATACTGAACCTATTTTTGTCACACTTTTTTTTTAAAAAAGCAAAAAATTGTAAATTTTACTATCAGAAATCTACATATTATCGATATTAATTATTTACAAAAATATCCAAACATTTAATAAATGGAAAAAATAGTTTCACTAGATGCAGAAATAATTACTCTATTACACAAAAATAAGATCTTGAATTTTTAATAAAGCTTAATAAAGATAAATGTCAGTTCAATAAATATACACCTTTAATAATGCACACGTTTAATAAATTCATAAATTAAAAAAATAAATACATACACTTTCAGATATAGTTATGATTATCAGGGTAAATTGTTTGCATGTTTCATTTTGAAAGAAATAAAAGGATTATAAAACATAAAATCTCTAATTTAAAAGTTCTCAACTTAAAAAACTTCATCTTCGCTTTTGCTGAAACTGCTTTCACTGTCATCTTGTAAATTGATCACAATCATTTCGATAGCATCGTCTCTAGTACCTGATTTAGCAAAGTCCTCTTCTTATAACTTCTCCGCATGTTTTACACATTTTTTCCAGTTGTTCGCTGTCACTTTTAACAGCGCTTCATCGAGCAATTTCCTAACATCTTTAATTTTGAAAGTTTTATTTTTGTATGTAAGTCCATCTTTTATCTGCTCCCAAATAAGTTCTATTGGGTTGCATTGGCAGTGATACGGGGGAAGTCTCACCACTTCGTGCCCTATTTCGTACGCTATTTGATCAAGCTCATATCCTCTGTATTTTTCTTTGTTCTCCTTTACAATGTTCAATAGTTCTGGTCTAGTTTTGGTAGAGTTGTGAGGAATATTTTTGTTCAGAAGCCATCCCACAATGTCAGATTTTTTTTGTCTTTGTATAGGGAATTTTTTCTGCATTTGCAGAATAACTTGCATTGTCCATAACAATGACGCATGGTTCGTCCAATCCTCTTAGTAAATCGAGAAACCACTTTTTAAAAACTTCACTGTTCATCTCCTCGTGATAGTCAAATGTACTTTGGTATTGGAATACAAATTGTGCGGACGGAATAAAGCCTTGATCAGCAGATCCGGCATGACGAATGATCAATCTAGATCCTTTCCCCAAACGAACTTTTAAGCCTCCTTGGCTAGTGGAACTTTGCCAAATAAATTTAGGTAAATGGTTAGCGTTTATTCAAGTTTCATCAAGGTATATCTCTGGCCTGAATACAGAGTCGTTTCCCATGCTGTGGATTTTTCTCAGAAACCTCATACGAGAAACAATAATGTCGTTTCTTTCCATTAAAAATTTGCAACCATCATTGCACTTTTTGTAAGAAAATCCCAAATTTTTCAAAATTACACACAATGATTTTACGCATCCTGAAAAATTATCTTTTTCTATTAAGCAAACTCTTAATTTTGCCACTGTTGGGTATTCACCTCTGTCATAAAACTCTTGGATAGTTTGGCGTACGAAGCTTCTGTCAAAATCATCCAAGTCTGTAATAGATTTTGTTCGCGGATTTTTTTATTGGTGATTCGAAAACTGCAATATTGTTCAGAACTTGAGCAGCTGCAGTAATATCAGCCTCTACACAAATAAATTCGCTGTACTGTTCTATAGAAAACACCACACGTATCGGCAGTTACTTTCTGCGGCTGTAAAAACTATTATTTTACCGTAGCATTCGGTTTAGATGACACCAACTATTTTCAGTAGCTGTACACATTGTAGACAAACATCTTTGATTGTCTCTTGACATCAGGGCTGTTCATGATAGAAGAGCTTTAAAAAACAAACACTTTAGCGCTATTTCGTGGAAACGAATTAACTTATAATCGAAAACAAAATGGTTTACAACAAACGAGAGCAAGAGAACAAACTATAACGCGCGCACTAAGAGGGAGAAAGCAGAAAGCTATCGAAGCTCCGTAACTGCCGCGTAAAAAAAAGAGTGGCACTGCTGTCTGCCGCATCGTTGCCAAGGCGACGAGGTAGAAGACGTGACCTTGAGACGCCTATTCTATTTACACAGACTATTAGTTAGATATTTAACCTTCCAGCAGGCGCGCTAAAATATTATACACGAGCGGGCGCGTGTCGTACTTTTTACGACACATTAATGTTCTTCATTTTTACTATGGCAGCTGCAAATTATTTCTTAATACTAATAAGAGACACGTCAGGAAAGCAAATATTTTCATAAAGAGTGAAAATTAAATTTAATGGGTAGGCTGGGCCGGAGCGGGTTGTAAATAAATAATTTACAAAATCTAAAAATATACTGAAATCAGAGAAAGTATTGAGATTTAATAATATTATTTTATAAAAAAGGTATTAAGCAATATTTAATAAAAAATTATAATACAATCTAAGCTTGTACAACAAAATCAACAACTCCTTTTTTTTCTTAGTTTCTAATCTTTGTCCTTGCATATGAAACATTGAGCCTTTGCTAGAGAGTGATTCTTACAAGTACACTATATATTGCACCTACTGCATTTCATGTATTTGATGATCGTTTTCTTTCTTTCAAACAAAAACCACAAGCTCTTCTTCTCGATTTTGGTTGCTATTCACTTGCTTTTTCAGGCTGTGATGTATAATTTATACTTAAAGACATGGTAATGTCATATGGCAAAGATCAGATTTTTTGAGCTCGAGTAATGGTGTGTTTTTTCATAAGACTGAACGTTAAGTTTTTCAAGAAAATTTTTCGGCTTGGTGGATTATTGGCAGGATTATTACATATTAAATATCTTTTATAATGTAAAATGAAATATTAAATCGCTGTAATCCGCACGAGATATATAATTATCAAACTGAAACGTTAGGACGTGGAAAAAATAATGAAGTTACAAGAGCGGGCGCGCTGCATGAACTTTACGACAGAAGCATAAAACAGTATAAAATCACCTTGAAACTCGGATAAACCCATTTAATCCTGAAGAGAGGGGTCGCATGAAGGAATAGCAATGACTCTCAGACAGTTTTGACTCCGAATAAGAGAACAGAGTATGGAAAATCCCGTTTGTCGTAAAATTTGCGCAGGCGCGCCCGCTGAAATGTTAAAGAAGCTTTTACTGTTGTTACTCCATTTGGAGAACACGGTTCTGTAAAACTTGCTTCACTGTGAATGTAGTGTAATGACAGTAAAGCAATGTTTCGGTGCTTCGGAAAGTTGCAAAATCCTTTAGAGATTTATCTACTTAGAAGGTAAATATACATTTAACATCAAACTCACAAGGGAAACATAACTGACATGACATTTAATTATATGAATAAATGTTATACTATATAGCACTATAGTTATAGCACTCCTACACTTGACATTTATTATCTTACGCTGTGTTTACATTTTATGCATAGAAAAAAGTTTCATTGTTCGGCTTTTGTCTGTTATAATACGACAGAGAAAGGTATTTGTCGTAAGAAAACGTTTCGCAAGTTTTCACTTGGAAATCATGAGCTATTAAAAGTATGGTAATTATAAGCCTACATTTATATGTGCTACCGTCTTTCAAAATAGTAAGACCATCATATTTGTTAAAAACAGAAATGAATTTCAACGCAAATAAAACTAAATATTCCAAATACCAACCGACTCATTTTGTAACAGTATACTACATTTGGGAGAATAAACATTATTTAATACTGTCCAATGAATAGTGTTCTGCTAAGAACACGCAAGTTGTTATATAAAATATTAGGATTCTAACATAAAATAGTTGAAAGGCCAGCCTCAGGGGAATATAACACGCCAAGATTATTCCTAATCCTATTCACGAAGTGACTTATCGCCAAGAGTATTTCAGTGTCTACCATGGCAGAACCCCATAAATTCCGTTTATCGTGAAGCCGAGGCGGCGAATTCTTTTCACAGAACAGATTTCGTCGCATCCCAACGCCTCACAAAATTCCAAACAGTTTTAATCCGTTTCCAGACACGACGATCGAAGAATTTGGATCGTTTATTTAAGTTTCACTATCCAGGCTTCGAGGGGAAGGATAAATATAACCACGTCTGGGACACTGGTAACCGCTCGCAATTTTACGGCGAAAAACTTTCAAATGATCTGAGAGGTTGAGAAAATGGTCGGAACATGAAAAAGCAAATGGTCTAAGATAGAAAATGATCGTGTTTTCTGGAAATTCCAATTTGAGATCCGTTTTATGTGTTTTGTAAGAAAATACAAAATGTTTCCGGGTCGAATCTGATAAAATACTTCTATCATCAAAGTGGTGCTTGAGTTCTGCAAGAAAACTTGTCGTTGTAACCACCAAAAATTTGTGTACGAATGGAATTTTATCGAAGCACTTATTTTATGGTAAATGGTTTCAATACTTAATTTGATATTTCGGTATCAATATTTAATTTGATTTACAGTATCAACATTTAATTTGATTGTACAGTATCAATATTTAATCTGATTTTACAGTATCAATATTTAATTTGATTTTACAGTATCAATATTTAATTTGATTTTACAGTATCAATATTTAATTTTGCTCAATTTACTGCGTGATAGAAATAAGAGTGATTTTAAGACACTTCAGAATAATTACTGATTTCAAGAATAGTTAACTGTAACAGCCTTAAAGCATATTAAGTTGCATAACAACAATACAAATTTGTTTTTCGTCTGCAATTTTTTCCTTTTTCCTGGTTCTTGAATAATGGTAATTTATCTCTCCAATAAAATCTCATGGTGTTTATTTTGTAAGATATGATCCATTTACCGTGATATGGTTCATGCAATATATCAAAAACCGATTCCATTTTTGGGCAAAAGCTTTAAATTAACATTTAACCGTTTAACTTAAAAGCCTGAGAAAACTCGTGCATCGAATTATCGTGTACTTAGTCTTAAAACTAAAATTTAATCATTAATAAGGTTTATAATTTTACAAAAAAAATTACGTAGAATCTGTAAACATATCAAGTATTATAAGCCAGCTGATATGAATGTAAACGACAGCTCCTTTCCAAAAGAGAAGGGTCATCTTATTAGATAGCTAAGAAAATAATTCAGTTAAGGGGTTAATACGTAGAAAGTGAATTACTCGTAACCAATTATCTCATATGAATATATTTTGGAACTTCGGAAATTCAGCTATTGAGAAAGGCTCAACTTAAATCATGACAGAAGCTTTTTCTGAATTATCTAAAAACATTTTTAATGCTTTTTTAAAAAAAACTTCCATGGCTTACAATTAATTAAATGTAGGAAAATATTATTTCAGGTGAACAATCAATGCAACTAATATCTCGAACAACATTTAAAAGTTATAGCAAGAACATCTTCACATCAACATTTATTCACTTTGCTTAGTGAGTATTTATTATCAAAAGTATACTATAGATGCTGGGGGGGCTCCAGGTTCAAAACCCGATTCCACCGAAGTATCGCCGTTTAAGCAGGCCTGGTACATGTAAAGCGAGGTCAAATATCTTCACGTTAGTGTTTCGAAGAGGGAAGTGTTGTCCTCATCATCTAACCTTGATACAAAATGACGAGATTTGTACCGAAATAGCTGTGGCGGCCGTGAGAGGGCATCTACTTCTACAAGAATCAAAGTGAAGTGATGCCTTGAAATCGAGTATTTAAACTCCATCCAACCCGTCCACTATCAGAGACGAGACTAGATAACGACTAGTTCATTTCGAGTTTCAGTTTTTCAACTGGCAGCGTCAGTCTCGGATGCTATCGATGTTTCCCGTTCGATGACTTAGCTTCCTGCGGCTGCTGAAGTAATTCGCCATGCAGTTCCAGCTTTCCTGCTGCTACAAGAGTTATGCGTCTTCATCACTCCATCTTTTCCTTTGGAGATGGAAGGCCCCGTTTCTCCAGTTCAACATTCAACTTCGCCTCCTCTTCAACCCATCATCCCCTAATGAACTCAGAACAGCTTTGTCGTTCTTTCAGGACTTTCTTCCAAGATCCTCCGTGTTTCTCCTTCAAATAGAGTTCCATCAGCCAACTCCTCTTCAAAATCAAACTTTTTAAAATACTATGCGGCCCATCTCTCTGTTCTTGTGTAACTTTTATGTTATTTTTATTACTGTATTAATTTGTTTTTCATCTTTTTCCTTTCATTTTCTGTTTTTTAATGTATTTTTTACTCTTCTTATAATTTTTACATTGCATTTTGTTTTTATTATTTTCCAGCTATTTCATGTATAACTGTGTAATTTTGTGTTTTTCAAGGTTTTATTTTTCTGTGTTTCCAAAATATTTTTATAATGTATAGCACAATAGCAATCCTTCCTATTGCTCCTGTAAATGTTCGTAGACTTGTTGCGTTTTTAATTAGGCAGCGGTATAGAGAATTGTGAAGTTTTAAGAGAGGTCACCCCCTCGGGTGTTGTGATTTTTCTTCCACTTCATGATCACGTCACTGCTTAAATAACCATATGGTTATAGTTGCAGGGGCATGGAGTGGTATTATGTTATGCTACAAGAGTTATCCTTCAGTTCCAACTAAACCCAGCGAGAATGCTCCTAATCTTGTATTTATGTAGATTCTCTCAATTTTGTGGAATGATCCAGGAAATACATCGCATCGAATTGTGTCATCTAGCTCTGAGCATCTTATTTCTTTTTAAGTTATTTTACATTGTTGAATTTTATTAAATATTATATGTTATCCATCAAACGTCTAATAATTTAGTGGAGTCAGATATACAAGCTGATGGTTACATAGCCATCATTCGTGTAGCTCCATAAAAATCGCGACATAAATAAAGGAACTAAAGAAAGTATATCAGAACAGTTATTTGTGTTTATCTATGTCAATAAATAATTCATTATAATTTTAAATATATTATGATATATTATCATATATTTCTACCCATGCAATTAAAAAGGTTTAAGAAGGAATGGGAAGCAGTTGTGGTAAAGATGCATTCAATCTGAAATTTTACAAAATTTCTATTTTCTAACATTAGGGAAACATACTTATGTTTCGTTGGAAACATTTTACGTATTTTACTAAGCGTACTTGTTTAAGTATGTACTTGCATGAAAGTGAAGTTTTCACGTGCTTTGAGTACTTCTGATTACTAAAATATTTTAAGTATTTTACTACAGTTAAGTCTTCAGTTCGCTTGTTTCGAAATAATCCATTAGTTTTGAATATATATGGTATAAATCCATTTTTATACCTTCTTTGGAATCATAGCGTGATGAATTGAATTCAGTAGATTTTAAAATAGGAGAAATGCTGCATATTTAAGAATAATCCATATTTATCAGAGACTATAACGGAGCTTTGGCGTAAAAGTCATGGCTTTGAGATTATGATCCCATTCCGAAGAGTATCCACTACGTGAATCAGCCTGATGCGCATTCAGCTAGTCTTGGTAAAACACCCTGCCACTGGTATAGTGTGCAAGTTTGGGGAAGGAATCATCGGCTTAGTTGTCGTCAACGCCATCTGATGAGGTTTCATCCCTATAGAACCCTAAAGTAGCTTGAAAGTAGAATAATAATTTAATCAGTCGTCAAATAACTATGACATACGCATAGGGTGACTTTTAATTTACCTACAACTTTTAACTGAAATAACTTCTCAGATTCTCACTAGATGGCGCCACGAATGGATGCAGTGACAGAAGGCGTAAAAGGGATATGTTTCGTATCAGTTCCACGCCATTTTGAAAATGTCTCCCAAAGTGTCATATTCCACCGAAGATCGCATACTTATCGTTAAAAATTGGTATTTATGTGGTGAAAATGCCACACTATTGCTACGGAAGTGGTCTGCAACATTCAGAAACCGACCTAAGCCATCTAGAGCAATTTTGGTGCATTGCATTGGCCACCTTATTTACCAGATATGAAACCATGTGATTTCTTTCTTTGGGGTCATATCAAAGATTTGGTGCACAAGAAGAAGCCGAGAGACCTTATTAGCCTCAGAAGGTCCATAACTGACTCATTTTCCAGCATTAAAAGAAAAACTCTTGAACTTGTAACTGACAAGTTTGTGACTAGGTTGCGCTATTTTGCCCCCTCTAACGGTTCTAACTTTGAAAACATTCTGCATTAAAATCCTTTTCAACGTTCTTTTCAGTAGAAAAAATGTTTGTAGTACTATCTGCAACGATTCAAGAGTTATTTCAGTTAAAAACAGTAGATTAATTAAAAGTCATCCTGTATATAAACAATGATTGAGATTTGTACCCAAAAATTAAGGAAGGAGTGAGTATTTCTTTATTTCTCTCAAAAGGCTAAAATACAGCCAGTAGTGTTTACCTTCTTTAAATTA
Source organism: Araneus ventricosus (assembly GCA_013235015.1). Lineage (NCBI taxonomy): Eukaryota > Metazoa > Arthropoda > Arachnida > Araneae > Araneidae > Araneus > Araneus ventricosus. The sequence goes on along the minus strand of BGPR01003387.1, from coordinate 119,897 downwards.
AAAAATGACAAGAATTCTTAATTTTGAAAAATTTATCCTTTTCTTTTCTTCTTATGAGTTTAATAACTTGATTCTCTAAAATATAGGTAGAGTTTCAAAAATATTTTTTCAATTTCTTTCTTGTTTAAATAGACATTATTAATATGTGCAAAAAGTTTCTTCAGAAGAAATAATCTTCCCTTGTTTCAGTGAAAATCAAATTTTTCTCTCATCTAAAATCACTCTCTGCAGTTCGGTGGAAATACATTTCTGTAGATAACGCAGCTTGAAAAATTTTTGGTGAAAAAATACGCAAAGTGTAATCACAATTTATGATGTAATTCGGTTCTAGCTATATATTAACAAGCAAAAAATATTATTTCTTGTCTACAGTATATTTTCCAACTTAGATTCCCTGTCAAAATGTTTCCAAATGCTGGCAACCCGAGTTCTATTTTTAAAAAAAAGAATCATAATTTAAATGGGACAAAACACGCAAATGAAAAAAGAATCAAAGAAAAGCAAAGCAAATGGAATGCTAGATGGATTCCCATTTTTGCAGCATTTGGCGGGAACATTTCTGGCTCGTATAATACCGAATTAAATAACTGATATTGATCCTCACTCCAGTTTTTCTTGGCTGTCATTTCTTTTCTAGTTTTTATGCGCTTCGAAAAGACGCGAATAAGCAAATCAGAGGCGCACAGCAGGAGGCGCACAACAAAACGAGGAATGAATAGTGGCAAAATAATAAATAGCTTTTCATCCCGCGCTGCAGCAGGCAAAATAAAAATAATAATGCAGCAGGCAAAATAAAAATAATAATGCCTGCCGGCAAAATTGTATTCAAGTTATCTTTACAACCAGTTACTGTAATAAAAGGCATGAATAGGAGGTCGGTGGAAGGTGAAAAAAAATGGCACGGAATTTGGGGGAAAAAAAGCCGTTTTTCTTATCACAGGGTAGCTGTTGATAAGATAGCAGAAGCAAGTTTACGCATTTTAGCGACACTTTCCGCTATCAAGAATTTTTTTCCCTCCGCTTTTTGTAGCGCTTTTTCATTGTTGTGTAAGAATTTTCGCCGGGTCTTTTAATGCCTCAAATGTTTTTATTTTTGGATGGGGGTAGTTATCTTGCTTAGTTTGAGATTTTATTTTTTGTTTGTCGAGCCTGTATTGATCATTCTCCTAACGGGACATGAGGCTATTTCCCTAGCAAATAGTCGGAAATTCCGCGGCTCGTCTTTCCTTTATTGGAATTCTTCGGCTGGAAAACATTACGTTCGTTTTACCTATTTCGGTTCTAATGTTTTTCGCTTTCAAAACCTATGAATTATAAAAGGCTGTGAAAGAAGGTAAACCAAAATTTCTTATATAAAACGGAATTGGCATGATAAAATATGCATTACAATGGTTGACAAGGGTCCCTCCTAATACATCAGGATCATCCCTATGGAATGTCGGGCATAGTTTTGTTCAGTTATATTAACGTCCCGTTTTAAAGCAACACAAAGGCTATTTTGGTACGGATCTCGTAATTATGATAAGCGGTCAGATGACTAGGACCATGAACTCAGAACTGCTGGAGAAATATTGATGGAATTCACCATACACTTTTCTCATTGTTCAACTAATATTACAGTAATAGTAAATGAACCCAAATAATCTGTATTTGATGGGTTTGAATCACTGAAATACATTTAACAAAAATACCGACAAGCAGGAAATTTGGTTGACATGCTTCATCCTAGAATTATTTTTCAACTCAACTTGGTACAAATGGCACAAGTCAATAGTCGACTCAAAGTGTTGTAGGATTAAATAGTAGTGTAAATTTATAATTAGTATATTATAATTATAGTAGTGTAAATTTATAATTACTGCACTATATTTTATTTTCATAAAATTTAAACAATATTACATCTAGAAAATAATACAACCAAAGAGTATGTTATTTATATAACATGGTTTCTTCCCCTCTTTACCAAAAGGTTTTGATGAGAAGAAAAGGGAATTAAGGCCTTTCACTCTGATAGAAATACATACAGATCCCAGATAGCAAAGAAGGTTGCCATTTCACTTTCCATAGGCTATCAGCGAAAGCATTTCCGCCCAAACCGTTTCGGAAACCATTTCCACAAGGTTTAGGTAAGAAAGTTTTTTATGAACTACCTCACCGACAAGGTTTGAAGGTTTCGGAAACCATTCCAGCAAAATTGACATAGGAAAGCGTTTGATGAATATCCTGTCCCATCATGTGTACTCCCATCTGGTATAGTTGTTAGTGCGCTTGCCTCCCAACTCTATGAATGCGGGTTCGAGCCCCAGCTCGGAGGAATTTGAAGTTTTGTCACAATCTACAACGAAATCGTACAAGTAAGTTTAATTGAAATTAATAATTAAGCTTTGATTAATTAAGATTCCTAACTAATTGGCATTCCACATAACTCTAAGTTGGACTGAGATGACGTCAGAAGAAGGTGGATAAAAAAGGGGGTTGGACCCCCTCTGTAGGAGTAGGGCTTTGAAAAGGGGGTGAAAAAAGGGGTTGGCCCTTTGTAGAAGTACGGCTTCGGAAGGGGGAAGTGGGGTTCTATTTTGTCCGTAGGAGGGCTCTTAACAACCTTTTGAAAGTCCTGAAACAAGCTTGAGGAAAGCCTGAAACAAGCTTGTATTAAAATCTTGGGGAAATCTTACTATAACGCTTACAGGAAACCTAGTTCCTTGTTGACTAGCGAACCTTTCCGCTACCTTGCCGAAAGGTTCAACCCTTGTCATGGAAACCTTTGTGACAACCCTTTACCCTTGCCGACGACAGATTTCCAAAACCTTTCAGACAAGCTTTCTTCGCTATCTGGGATGCGGAAGGAAACAAAAGGAACGACTGTGAAAAAGGGTGCTACATTTCACACCTGCAATAGAACTGCGATGCTTGGTTTCTTCTATCTAGACTGCGAAAGGTATCAATTTTTCAACAGCTATCTAAGGTATTGCCGGCGGTCACTTTGCTCTATAGGAGGCACTACATTGTCAGACCTCAAGACTTACAAAAAATATGTGATTGATGGAACACATTTAGCTAGATCTACGGTCGCGGAGACAATTAACGTAAGGTTTTTACAAGGAGTACAGTATCAGCCTTTAAGGCAGAGAAAACGAGAGACCATAAAAAAAGTTTCTTCAAAGCTTAACATTGAAGAAGGTATCGTATATACGTTCAAAGCCACTATGCTTTTCCATTCCCGTCCATACTGATAAGTATAAACGGGAAATGAAAAGCATTGTGGCCTGAGAAAGCAAGCACTGGCCATTCTTGATATCATCAGAAATGTAAAGTCATCTCCAAGACCCAGTTTCAACCAAAACTGTTGATAGGGATCTCCATTGTGTGAATATGTATGGCCGAATCTCAATTCGTTGGTGACATCTCGTAATTCTGTCAAGTGATACCAGTGGTTCAGAGTTTACCAGGATGAATACTATAACAGTGGCAATGTAGTGCGGCATCTTGGTATGATTTCGATCCCTTATGTTATCATGTATGGGAAAATCAAAACTAATCATTCTGGAGGGTTGGGGGAGCACGTGCATCATTTTGTTCAGATTCCATTCCCTGCAGAATTGGCGCTTTTTTAAGATGCCAACACTCCAATCTTAGACGTATTAAAGGAAGGTTTAAATAGCATTTTGATGAAGAAAGACATCTCGACCAGCTCGCTGAACCCTTTCCAAGGCCGTGGAAATATACTTCCCACCAAAAACAACAATTTTTCAATGCATTTTTTAATGTTGGAGTGAGTTCTAGCCAAATCTTTGGATGAAACAAAATGCTGGGCATTCCAAATTCTTATCTCAAACCATAACGAAGTGTTTTGACTTACTCATTAATTATTAATTAATAAAAAATAATGACATCCAATAAACTAAATGAATTTATTTTCTTAAATTAAACTCAACACCTAAGTTATTTTATTATACCACTACTAGAAAAAAATGGCATTATAAAGGGTTAATACCCCGACTTAAACTTTATTCATCATTTGTCTGACATTTGGAATTAAATTTCTTGCTCGAATTTCACATCCAGTCATTTTTTCGGGATCAGAGGATTTTCAGTATGATGAAAGATTGCGTATTCCCTTACATGATGTGCATGACCTATATGCCTGCTTCGTATGACGCATACAATGTGTACTTTAGTCATAGGGTTTTCAAATCCCCGATGAATGAATATTTTCCGTTATTTCGTTCCATTATTATCCGTTATTTTCCTTTGTTCATTTATTTAATTTTGTCCCTCATCTGTAACTCATGTTTGGTTTTTATAAAGAGTAAAGTTCATGAAACTGCGCATCTTTTATCTCACTGAACCCGGCTAGAGTGAGAATTCCAGTACCTCAAAAACTGAAGTAAATTTTCGTTCACGAAAACAGAATGAAACCCTTCTTTTCTTTACAGAAATTCCAGGAGGACGACACCCAAGTTTGAGCGATTAGTTGTATACAAAGAAAGGAACAACTCTTCTCCCGTTAAATTCACTCAGGCGCCAGAAACCGCCTGAGTCCGGTCTCTATCGAATGGGGCGGTTTGAGGCGGATTAGGGCTCATAGAGTTAAGTCCCAAAATATTAGCATGATTTTTCTTTACTAAAAGGTTTTTTTAAAAAATCACTTTCAGAAAACTCAAAGATTGAAAATTAACTACGAACACACAAAAATTTTAAGTATAAAATTGTCAGAATCGCATTTCTTTCTTTTTTCCCGTTTCGGTTCTTGATATATATGTTCCCCTGGCAAGTTAGCTACTGTTCAAAGCAACTCTTTGATATCTCACTTTCATCTGTTCATTAATTCTGTGGTGGCGCCAGAACATGAAGTAAGATGCAGTTCTTAACATTTTACACACCGTTACTTCCTGTTGTGTTTTTTCTTAGAAGTGTTCTTAATCTAAATTGTGATTGGTATCCAAATATGAAAGATATAGGAGAAAGTTTTCGTTCACCCTTTATTTTGTTCGTAAAATCATTCACTGGATTTTCATGCAAAATTACATAACTCATATACATATGATGTGCCCCTATATAATTTATTTAAATTATCTGCATTTATTTATAAATCTTATCATAAAAGAAAAAAACGTATATTAAATTCTTATAGAATGTAGTTAGATTTCTGAATTCTACTTCAGAAATTGAAATCAAAAATTTAGAAATATACATGTCGATAAATGAAATTTAAGGGAACATAAGATATTTAACATTTGAATCGATAATTTAAACACTGCACCTTATCCAAATGGAGCTAAACAGATACTAAAAACGTTATAAAATGTTCTCGAGAAATTTCTTGCAGACATGTTGATTTAAATCTTTTATATACTAAACACTCAAATTCTTAACTCTGAGAAAATCCATTCTAATTTCTACAAAATCATTTTTAAAAAAGTGTATGTCGAGTAATTATTTCAACCAGCTCAGTCATGACAACTTCTAAACATACTTTTCCCCTTACTCTAACTCCTAACTACAATCGTTTTGTTTCCTATGTACATTTTCGCAGCTAATTTGTCCACTAATTGTCACCGTATTTCCAAAGCTTTATTTTCTTTGCTGGCTTACCTCCTAATAAAAAATCGTTATATTTTCCAGGCAAACTTTCTTCTATAACAAATTAATTACCAGTCGTAGTTACTGCAGGTTTAATCAGAGTTTTTGTAGCTAACTTCACTCCTACTTAAATTAATTAATTATTTTATCTAAACATTCTTTCTAAGCCGTTTTATATTCTCATTATATTCTTTATCTTTCCTAAGCACATTTTCTTCTTTAACTTAGCAAGTGGTTATATTAATACTTTCTTTGCTATCATAGTTTCTACTTTTGTAATATTTTACTGTGCAGATATAATTAAGTTTGCACCTTTTTCTACTTGAGTAAATGTTTGATTTTTTCTACCAGTATTAATACTGCATTCGAGATATAGTTGCAACTGAATTAAAAGTTTTAAAGAAGCAGAATGATATTACTCGTAAATATCGATTGTAGTGAAAAGAGGAAAAGTTATTAAATAGAAGCAATGTAATCTTAAATTTAAATTCATCGGAAAAAAAAGAATGCTTTAATTTTAGGAAAAGTAAAACGTTTAGCACAAAAAAAATTAATTATCACAGTATAGTTTCACCGAAGTCTGCTGCAGCAGTATTTAACATATGCAGAAAGAATTTTTTCCGCATTCTTTGTAGATTTTTTATTTGTATGTAGATTTTTTTATATCCTACTTTGGGAATAGGAAACATTTCTTTTAAGCAATTACCTACATTAAACAATCCTAGAAGTTTTTTGGTCTATCTATTTATCTATATCTATTTATATTTAAGGCCCGTGTATGTCATTTTGATAATGAAAATAGATTTAACGCATCACAGTTAATTAAAAAGCAACATTAATTAAACGAATAAGTGTAACACATCCTTTTATAACAAAATTAATTTAATGATAATGAAATATTAGAATAGTTGATCTTTCATTCATGAGTTAAGGGCCAGTTCATAATTTATTACACCAAACTTCCAAACCGATGGTCGCAATTTAATTAATACAAGGGATATTAAAATTGGTTGTCTGTCACTTTCTTAAGAATTTGTGGCACACATGGGTGAAAGTATATTATCAATGCAAAATTAATGAGGAAACTACGGTGTATTAATTAAATGTGTGAAAGACCCCCTCCGTCACAAGCATAAAATAGAGAATATTAAATTAATACAAATTTAACCCTTTGCTCTCGTAAAAGTAATTAGTCACATAATTATCCGCTAAGTAGCAAGGATCGTTTTATTAGTTCAAGAAGAAAAAGTTATAATTGTGTAAACAGATTTTTCCCGAAAAATTAATCTGCGACATCTTAACCCTATATAGATATTTAATTCTCCTTCTATCTATCGAAATCAAGAAAAGTCGAAATGAGGCACAGTCTAGAATGGTTCCTGAGAGGTGACATCCGAGTTCAAAAGGTTAATATTACGGGGGATTATATAATTTAAATAACCGTTTTCAGACTTCTGGAGATAGAACGCTTTGGCCAAAATAACGCTGTATCTGAGCTGTATGGATTTTGGTCCACTGGAAAACGAATAACCTAAAATATTAGAAGAACGAAAGACATGAGAAGATGTGTGTGAATACTTCCAAGGTTAAACATAATTCCATTATTGTCGTATTAGCCACCTTCGGCGACCAGCTTGTTGCCGAGAATATACTTTCAATTGAATCTCTTATGCATAATTTTATATTCATGGTTCTCTCAACAATTTTAAATTTCAAATTGTGACAGACATTCAACAAATGTTCCTTCGGTAGCTTTGCACCTGTTCTGTTCGTTGACTGAATGAGCGTCCCTAATAGAGTCAAGTGACTGACTGTGTCATGCAACATCAAATTGCACATTGTCGGTATCAACTTCTTTCTTATCCCTCTTGCAAAATAAGCATTTGATTTTAACTTGAAAATGGCGAGGCACATTTAACTTCCAGCCACATGTTAGCTGGATGAAAATATGCTTATTGAAACATAGCATTAAGCATTAAGATATTACCTTAGATTTCAACAATCTCAGCAAATAAATGTTTGTTTAAACAATGAAAACTGTTTGATTGTTGTAGATTAAAATATATTTTTAAAAATTTATTAAAATTATAAAATAACTCTTGCGGCAATTTAATTGATATAATTGAAAAGGTAATTTCGGGCACTTTCAGATGGCGTAAAAATAATTTTTGTGCTGTAATATTTTCGGAAGTTCTTAAGCAATAACGCCATAATTTCGCTTAATTTCTAATTAATTAAAATTTCAAACAAAGGGATCTCAGGTGCAGATTCCCACCCTCCAAAGTATGTTTGTGCCAAATTCCGTAGCTCGAAGTCTAGTGGTCTGTCCTGTAGAGTGCCAACACACACTCATTCGCCTTTATTATTAGTAGAGATAATAATAATTCAGTACTTTTCAAATTACTTACGAATTTTAAGAATTAATTTTTCCAACAATACAATACTCAACATCCAGAAATGAATTTAATTAATTCATAAAAGGTAAAGAATTCTAAACTAAAAAAATAATATTTTGTATCAGAGGGGTTTTTTTTCTTCGTTTTTGTCAGTGTCCGAAAATGCATACAACCGAGATTTTGTGTTCTTAAGAATCCTAGTTTTTTCTGTACTGTACTGTGTACAGAGATTCTCTCTTTCATTTTAAATACCTTATATATTAATAACAATGATTAACATGCGAAAAATTTGGTGTAAAATTTTGGGTTTGTCTGGAATTATTGTTAGCATATTTGTACAGAATTATATTTAATTGATTTTGGTTTACTCAGACCTACGCAAAGCTGATAATTATCTTACTTTACAAAGAAACTCCGTGATAGACAGAATTCTTCGAAATTTATCAGTTTACTTAGCAGTTTAATTCTCAAATTTCTTAAAATTAATTCCTTAGCAAAAAATGTTAATTTCGCTCTGAAATCAAAGCACAGAATATAAAAATTTAAGTAGTATTTAATAGCCTATACAATATTAATATTGATTTTATAGAACATTTTTAAATCTTTTATATATGTTGGATCATTCGGAACATTTTTAAATCTTTTATATATGTTGGATCATTCGCTGATAAATCAGGAATGTATTTTAAAAATGTGTTTGGAATTTTGAAGTTAGAAATTAATTCCATCTTCGCTTCTAATGAGCGGTAGTATAAAAATGTTAGTTTTAGAAACTCAGGAAGTTGTTATTGTAAATGAAATAGTAGAAATAATTTCTACTATCACAAATTTCCTCAAAATGATTGTTAGAATTAAATAAATTCAAAACATTTTCGTCACAGCCTTACAGGCTCGGCTGTGACGCTTAATGGAACAACAACAAAGAAAAATCCGGAGCCGAAAATTCAAAACAACATTGGTTAAAAAGATTCGTTTTATTTAAATTTTCTTGTAAATAAATTCACATCGCTATAGGAACAACTTTTAAATACCTCTAATATTACAAGATCTATAGATAGAGACAACTGAAGTTGACACTCCGTTTATTACCGTATCATCTGAGAATGAAGTAATACAAGCTGCTAGCGTATAAGAACTTTATATAGCTTTATGAAATAAAATAACATTCGTTTTAAATATTGATTTTCATTATGCATAAAACCAATAATTGGTATTCAACACTTCGACGTCCACTAAATGATTCATACTGGAGAGCGCCAATTACACCAGACATTCACCAAGTGCCACGTTGACCAACAACGCTTGTAATAACGATATACAAATGGAGTCAATTAGCATAACACATTGTAATGAATTGTTTTCAATCTAAAGTCGTATATTTAAAATGATGTACTGATTACTGCTTTACCATTTTTTATGTATTTGTTCTCGATGCACAGACTTCACGTACTGTGAATGATTGTGATTGTTTATTTTTCAAGCTTGAAAGTTCAGTTCTTCAAATTTTCAGGACGAATCAACTACTTCTTTGTTAATAGCTAAAATAAAGTATATTTTTGATACTACAACGGCTATTGCTTTAGTCTGATGTTACAACGTTAAAACTCTCTGAACCCGGCTAGAGTGAGAATTCCAGTACCTCAAAAACTGAAGTAAATTTTCGTTCACGAAAACAGAATGAAATCCTTCCTTTCTTTGCAGAAATTCCAGGAAGACGGCACTCAAGTTTGGGCGATGAATTGTCAATAAATAAAGGAACCACTTTTCTCCCATAAAATTCACTCAGGCGCCAGAAACTGCCTGAGTCCCACCTCTGTCGAATGAGGCGGGATAGGGCTCATAGGGCTAATAGCCATAATTCAAAAAAAAATGTTTCAACCAGCTGGGCAGCGGAAAATAACTGACTCATTGTACATGCACAACATGAAAATATTGACATAACTATTTTCTGACAAAAAAACTTTCAAGATAATGTTTCTGAACATAGTCAAGCAAACGATGCATGTTTGTCTCACGCGGCCTCCTAGATCAAAATTTGAGGCCTTTATGTAGGCCAACCTGCTTATAAAGCCAGTGACAATCGGCGCTGTGCCTCGATAAAAAAGAAAAAGATTTCAAGTGAAACATGCGTGATTCATACGCCCCGAGCAAATACATTACCAGTGAGACATATTTGCTTCACGTGGCAAATGAAGCTGACACTCCGTAGAAAACTGTTTACTACCGCATACGACAGATATAATTGCTTGTCATATAATATCTAACTGAAGTTGCCTTACGCTGTGTTATGACGTTCTATCCTTTTTCCTTCTGTGAGCACTAGATCCCAAAATTAAATTAGTGTGGCGCATTTGAAATATAACACATGAGCATAAATTGCTATCATTAGTCACCACGATACTGACATACACGAAACAACTCGCACATAAGAATTTCGGAACAGTAGATAACTGAACGTGTTCCGAAGCGATGAAATCCGGATATATCCACCACCATTCCTAAAATAATGCAAAGAAGTTTGCTTCCCCGGGAGTGTTCTCATTTCGAATTTTTCGTATACTAGCACAATATGACATGTTCTGTTCATTTCTACTTATATGTCTGATGTCCGCCACGAATCACAGAGAAAGCATCAAAAGCCCGCAATTGAGTTATGGGCAGTATGACGCAACAGGCACATAGCTCATACTAAAACAAGAAACATAAAGGAAGTCTTGTGCTTTTCATCTCCATTTAGGACGTCTTCCGTTTGATAGAATTGATCAAAAATTTGAAACACGTTTACATGTTTAGTAACAAGATTACAAAACCTATTTCATTTATCGAAGTAGGTGCTATTTTAAGTTATCGCGTTCACATACAAAGGAATGGACACACCGGCGACAACGAACGGAGTCAACGAATTGGAGTTGTTCCTGACGTTATTGGTTGTTTCCAAATTTGATATGCATCTGCAATTCTGATGATAAAACCATATGTTAAATTTCATCCATTTCGCTCAATGTGTTTCGTAGTTATCGTGTTCATATGCAGACAGATGGACAGAGAGTTTTTCCATAGACGGATTTCGTCCAATACTTGACAGATGCTATTTTGAGTTATCGCGTTTAAATACAAAGCAACAGACACACTAGAAAGAGTCAACGAATTGGCGTTGTTCCTGACGTTATAGGTTGTTGTCAAATTTGATATGCATCTCCAATTCTGATTATAAAAACATATGCTAAATTTCATCCATTTAACCCATTGTGTTTCTTAGTCATCATTTTCACATGCAGACAGACGGACAGGCTGACCGACTCCCCATAGACAGATTTCGTCCAAAACTTGACAGATTATACAATTTTGGTGTGAAGACCCCACACCGAATATCATCCTTCTAGCGCATTGTTATTTGGTTTATCGTGTTCATGGAGAGATATAATTCAAAAATGTTTCTTTCGGGCTCAGAAAAGTCTAAAATATTTATCACAAGCTCGAAGTGAATTTTTTTTGACGATTACAATCCTTTCTCTTTACTTGGTACACGAGAAAGCAGAAGACTGACCACACGATTTTGTAACGTGTATGCTTCAGTTACGAGTTCCCTTTCATTAACGATTCATTGTATGAAAGAACCATTCTCAAATATATGAGTTACGCTGAAATACAGTAGGATCATAATTCATGACTACTTAACAGAGCATAATGATAGGCATACCAGCTTTTACCGATTTGTCAAGTTAACGCCCGGCGCACATATGCGATTTGTGTCGGAGAAGTCATTATCTGCACAAAAAGTTGGAAAGCCAAATAGCGAATTAGAAAACATTAAGACCCCGCGCACTCATCTGATTCGTGTCGGACAAGTCATTAGCGACAAAAGCGATGAATTACATTAATAATAGTTGGGTAGTGCATACATACCTCGATTTCCCTCCAACCTCTGGGAAAATGCTGAGTAAAAGTGTTGCTAATTACTTGTGTGATACCTGAGCCTGGCGGGAGGTATGCGTGCTCTACCCAACTACTATGATTGTACTTCACGCTGCTAATCGCTCTCCGACATTTAGCACTGATTACTTACCAGATACAAACCGGAAGTGTCCACTAGGCCTAATTCAGAATCGTCGGCCAAATGAGTATGTGTCAAATTTATAAGCAATAAAAAATAGTATCGATGAATAAAACATTTTTCCATACTTAAGAAGACAAAAAATTTCGATATTAATAACAAACTAAAGGGAGCATTCTTCCCTCGACTTTCTCATATACTTCAACAATGTGACGCGTTTCGTCCTATAACCAAGATATGCATTTGCAGTCAGTTTCTGTAACAGATTGGATTCAAAATTTTATACTGCTCTGCAACTACGGAGTACAGAATGAATATCAAATTTCATTTGCATAGTTCGTTCGTTTCTTGAGTTATCATGTTCACATACGCATGAACAAACAGGCAAGCTGTCTACATTGGTGTAGTTAGTCCAACATTTGACGCGGATTTACTATTTTAGTGTAATAATCAGATTCTGAAATACATCCAACTAACTTGTTGTGTTTTAGGATTACCTCGTTCACATAAAGATAAATAGATAATCATACAGACAACCAGTTGATGGATGGTCCAAAATGTGGCTTATATTTATTATTCTGTTGAGCTAAATTTGAACTCTCTACCTTGTAGAGTTTGTGAGTGATAGTGTTCACACGCACGTGGACGGACAAAAGAACGAACAAATTTCACCCTAAAGTTGATAGAAATCTACAGCGTTGGTGTAGGTAAAGAAGGTAAAGGCGAAATCATTTGTCTAGTTATTTGCGTTTTTAAGTTATCGAGTTCACAGAAAGATACACTTAATTTTTAAAATGTTTTTTCAACCACAGACGGTGGATATTCATCATATCAAAAGGATGGATAAATTTTGGACAATTTCAGTGCTTCGTCTTTACATATTTCGTGTGCGAGAAAATAAAAACAGAAGAAATGTTCTTTAAAATAAATCTTCAAACGTCTCGAAAATTTATGGATTTCCTAATCCTTCAATATATCCGCTTTCTGATATTCCAGAAGGAGTTCCAGTTCATTTGAATCGTCTTAGATCCGTATTATAAAGTGTTTCTTTAGAAAATCTGCACCATTATTTGAGATTGCTCAGACTCTTTTAAAGACAAACTTAACATTCACATTTTTTTAGATAAAATTCTACAGCACTTAGCATAATGGATGAACAACTTATCTTTCTGAAAACATCCTTTCGTCTGTAACTTCAAAAATTGCTTTCATATATTTTCTAAATTGTGGAAGACTCGTCGTCTATAATCTGAGGCAGAGCAATAATACTGTAAAGTCTATATAAGACTTTCGTCGTGAATTTTCATCCGACACGTTCAAATTGTCGACTTGATCCTTAGAAAAAGAGTATGTCTTTTATTTTCTATGACACATAGATAACCTATATAATTGTTTAAAGGATTTTCATAATTGAGTCAATATTTATTAGTTTCACAGAATTAATAATTATATTTACCTGACTTATAATTTAAAAATTAATTATTTAATTTATTATAATAATGCAATATAATAACTTCAAATTACATTTGCCTATTTGGTGCTGACTCATATACAATTGGAAAAAATATCGAACGTGATTTCGATTTGATAGACCACGTTTAGATATTTTTTCTATTAACGTCCCGTTTTGAAGCAGCACAAGAGTTATTTTGAGACTGACCTCGTAATTTTGAATTGTGGTCAGATGACGAGGGCGACACCTGTTCCGACACTCCCTTCTCCAAACTTCGGTGCAAAATCATTGGGAAAACGTTTGACCCTCGACATTAAATTTCATGAGCCCAAGTCCTTAGTATACATAGTTAGTATATAGTCAGCTCTTTGGGGCAAAGCTTGCAGTGGTCTACATACTTTAAGTTGCTTTCATGTGTCTGCTTGTGCCAATAATATAATGTTAAAACCTCGAATCAGAAGATAGCGGTTTCGAATCTTAATTCAACAGATATTTGAATGAGAAAACGCGAGGTGAACGCGACACCAATTGAAAGACCAAATACTAACAATTTGTGGTATATAAATGTATCAAATATTTAATACCAGGTTTGGAAACTTTCAAAAAGTGATAATTATAATTTCAATTTAATGATTATATTTCAAAATTATGATGATTAAATTATAATTATACGAGAAATTTCAATTATTATATTTTATGCAAATTTTGAAGAATTTATCTAAACCGATTCTTGATTTTTTTTCTTAATTATACCAATTAAGTGATTATCAGATAAATTTTAGGGACTATATTTACGAATGTCATCGCTTTATGAAGGAAGAAAGTGCTTAAATGTGTTCTATGAATGTGTGCACGGCACATGATCTCCCCTCTAATAGCTATATGGTCGCCACACGCCCCCTTCTACTCTAGCTATTATAGAATCGGCAAGGAGTTAAAGCAATTTCAAATTACGTATGTGGTTTTGGTATAAGACATAGTTTACTTGATATATTTTTATATGCAGGAAGTATTTTATTGAACAGCGAGTTGATAGTTGCGAGTTGTAAAAATTTAGTAGTCCGGGTAAGTGAAACAGTAATTTTCGTATAACCGACTTTTTTAGATAAGATAACGTCAAACTGTAATTGGTCTCATTAATCGACGCCCTTAGCAAATAGCGATGGCAATTCGATGGTTAACTAGTTCAGCTGTAATTATATCGGATACCTTGGTCAGACTAATGAGTCTGGAAAATCCACGCTCTCGGCATATAGCTTCAGTTAATCGATGGGAAGCGTTTAACTCTGCTTCGTCCGGATGATTCAGTCAAAATCGAATTAGTCTGGAAAGTATATTCCATCTCGAAAGACATTATACAGTGTGAAAGTATTTAGCCGAGCCATTGACACCCTTGAGGATCAAATCCATCTGTATTTAGCCTGGAAAATCCGCTAAGCTCATGAAAATCCAAATAACAGATTCTTAACGAGACTGAAGTTGGCTAACTGAGTAATGGGGAAGTCAATTCAGAAGACGTAATAGTCGCATAAAAATCCAAACTACTAATGCCATATAACATTAACAGCATTTTGGCTTCTTCTGAGCTGGGATCTCATAAAAGTTTGCGTTTTGCAAGATACTTAGTGGATTCCAAATTTAATTTGGCGTGGCACACCTGAAGTGTATACAATTATACATAAATTGACTGTTATGTCATGAAAATGGGCCATAAACACATGATATAAAACATGGTCTGCTTTCAGGAACTGTTGTCTATGTATTAAACAAATAGCGTTGATTATGCAATATCACCAAACATTTTGAAAGACGAATCCTGTAGAAAAATTTCAGTTGCATGCTTTTATAATTATAATAATACAAAAACACTTTATAATTTAGGTGATGTCTATTTATTGCTTTGGAATAAACCTAGAATATTTTGGCTAGCAGTTCTATCAGCTAAGATTCCTACCTTAGGGTAATGACTTTGTGGTTATAATGAACTAACAGCATAATTAACTTTTTATGGTAACTATGCATCAAAAACTATTACTCACCTCTTCAATCCAAATTTCAGGACAAGCAAAAATAAAGAAGAAGGCACAAAAATTATTTCTTACCTAGAAAGAAAAGAAAAATTTATTTTAGCTTGAGAAGCTACTTTAGCCACAGAAAAGAATAGAACATGTTTACATACTTTACAACAGCCTTTTTGAAATGTTAACTTCGTACAACAGTAATTTACAATGAGAACAAAGTTATTTGTATGTAAATTTAGAAAAATTTTATGAATTCGCACATAATTTTAAAAGTTAAAAATTAAAGGTCTAAAATTAGTCATTTAGGTAATCAAGGTAGAAAGTTAATTAAATATATATTAACAGTGTTCATTAGTATTAGTATATATTTAATGTATATCTTACAGTCAATGTGGATAATCGGTTTTATGCATAATAACCACATTAATTAAGCATAATAACCGCTTAAACATCCGGTGATTATGCATAATAATCACTTGAAAATCTGGTATTGTGCATAATAGTTCCAAAGTGTTAAGACTAAACAAAATATCTCATTCGCTGAAGCAAGGAGGATTGCTGTAGAAAGAGCAGCAACAGAAGACGTGTCTTACACTTCTGCCACTAAAACTCAAACATTTTCCAGTCCCCCGACAGATCTCGAAATCACAAAAGTATATGTCCCTCCCTTAAAACATGTTACAGTATCAGTCAGTTCTGGCATTAATTCTTTTAAAGATTTCCGGAATCGGGTCTCGAGCCCACGACCTCAAATCCCAAAGCGGATACTCTACGGCGAGGCTTAAACAGTACGTTGATCATACAAATCAATTATCTATAGAGAGTTATTATGAGTCTTGATGTTGAGTCCATTCGATATTTACAAATTTAACGATATCAAATTACGTGAAATTATTCACACTAAGAAAAATAATTTAAATGTTTGCCATTGAAACTAAACCTGATATTTAAGTCCTATTGTTTCGTTTTTCTTCTAGAACTAGGGAGAAAACCTCCTTCTTCAGATGCATTTGCTTCAGGCTAAAGAGAAGAAAAATTTGAGGCAAACAAAACCCTTAATTTAGATGTTAATTAACTAACCGATTAACTCAGTTATAAAGAAATGCTCGTAAAAAGTTAACAAGAAAGCTTTCGTTCCAACACAATGAGCATGCTGTTCTTTTGAAACAGAAAGAAGCAGAAAAAAAACCCTTAGATAAGCGACAGACATCGGAAAAACTAATAATTAACTTTTGCCCCCAAGGTCCCTAGGCCGGGTCTTCCCACGATTGAAAGTTAAGGAAAGCGGAATAGTTTCCTCGACTGAATTCAATCCATTAGTTTCAAAAAAGTTGTTAATTGTGAATTTTAGAGTTAAGAAAATTGTTTCGCTATTTAATTCTCAATGAAAGCCAAGGGTCTTTCATTAATGTTTCTACAGTTTTTGTTTATCACCGTTTTCTTATGTTAATACTTAAACTAACATTTTTTTCAAGCAAAAATAAGAATTCTAAAGAACTTGATCTATAGGAAAATCTCTTTTTAGGGAAGTTTTGTATGGAAATAGTTTTCTGTTTTATAAAAGTAATTTTTTTCAGTGAACTTACTAAAAACTAAATTAAAAATAAATGAAAACTAAACTCATTAAAATTAATAGAACATTTTTGAAATTAATTATTTAGAATTGCATTAATGACTAGCAAGCCGTAGTTATGATATTCTTCAATATATATCACCTAATAAATTTTAATTAAATAAAAATATAGATCTGAAAAAAGCCAGGTTAACTCGAAACTGCATCTTGATTTTTAAACTCTTTTTTCTAGTTTTATTTTAAAGACATAATTTATGATGATTATATGCTTCCTTTCTCTAGATATTTCTGAAAATATTTATTTTCAATGGCATTCTTTAAAGAAAACTTGAAAACTCCAGATTTATGAAGCGGATAAAAATGTACAGCATTACGCTTTTCAATTTAAGAAAAAAACTTTTTCGAAGCAAATAAAACAATGAAACATAAATTGTTACAAGCTGAAATAAATTATCAAGAAATTTAACTAAACTCCAAAACAAAAATCAAAAAGAATTTCTGAATTAAATATTGCCTTCATAGCTCATGAATCAAAATAGAATTTATTAAATCCAAGTTAATGTCTAATTATGAATTTTTCCTTATTACAGTTGTTACTTCTGGGTATTATTTTTAATAACACTTAATACAAGCACAATTCATCTCGCGTGTCGCCAATAGTAACATTAATTATACACGAGATTCAAGACGTTACTAACAGCTGCTGTAATTAGTCGTTCCTCCCGCATTAATCATTAATTACCGAAACTAGTCAATATGTTGGATGTTAACTACCAGTAATAATTTACAATGATATATGAAACAGTTCTTTTTATTCGAAATATTGATGACAAGGCTACCAAAAGTAGTTTTATATAAAACTTATAAACAGAACAGAGGTGAATCTTATACATTTTCAAAATATATGCTTTATTTGAAGGTATTTATTACTTAAAAAGCTTGTAGCGATGAAAAATCGTTTACATTTTTCTTTAATTTACAACTACAACTATTAAATGTATAAAGAAGAAAATTGTAAGGAATCGTTTCATTTCTTTTCAGATTGCCATTCTATGATATATAAGCCCAAATAAAAACACATGTGTTTTAATTGTAATGTGCTCCGTTGTAAGACGGTGTTAAAACGTTCATTCGGAAACAGAATGAAAATGCAGACTATCCAAATTGACAATATGTAGAACGTTACAAAATTATTTATGTAAAAAGTTTTAAGAGCGCATTTACGTCATTTAGAATTACACCAAATGCTGAATAAAGTTAAGCAATCTTCTGTTAAGTATTGGGTTTTACTACGTCACATTACATTACAATACACCACCTGCATCCCAGTGTTTAGAGCCATTTGGCTCCCTTCCAGTTTGGATGGATGGAGGTGAATTTTATTTTTTTTATAAAGGACAGAAACAAATAACAGGTACAAAAACAAATAATAATGAGAAAAGAAACATACACTGGACAGAAGAATATAGGAAACAAAACAAAATGGAAAAAAATATAAATATGTAGAGAAAGAGAAAAAAAAAAGAAGAGTCATAAGTAGCCGGAAGTGTGTGTCAGTCTGGGTGGATGCGTGGTCAATGATTATCCTTTACAATAAGATTGTTCTCATCACATATGAAGCGGGGAGTCGAAGTCGATTTCTTGATAAATTTTTCGTGAGAATGTTTTTCAACCACTGTAATTTAAGTGACACTGTAGGAGTTTGGAAATCCCAGGAGGGTTTTACTACGGTTCGACTGCCGGCGTTCTCAAATTAACCTCGGTTCAAATATACCGGTTACATACCAGTGCAGCATAATTCAGAAATAAGGAGTGACTTTAAAAAACAATAATTTGCAAACGAATGAACAAAAAGGATGAAAGTGAAAGACGAAAATTTTTGTCACGGAACCCAAAATTATTCGTAGCATAGTCTATATGTTAGAGCAAACCAAGATTTCACCGAAATCTCTGCTAAAATTAATGAATGTTTTACATTTGAAAAAAGTTAAAACTTTTGAAAATGTCAATTCAAGAAGGTTAACGACTGCGTGTCCAGCAATTTCCGCGAATTGGAAGAAAGTCTATTTTCTGCTACATCCTGCGATTTTTTATGGCTAATGTGTTTACTTAGTACTTTTATAGCGATAGGTTATATTATACTAATAAAGCTTTTCATATAAATAACAATTCGCTTGGCTCAACGGTATTCGAACATGTTTGTAAACATTGCATCTAAATAGTGGTTTTTAAAAATTACACAGTCAGAGGGTTAATAAACATACATCTGAGTCTATGACTCAACAGAAAGCAGTTTCAATCAAGAAATAATACAGATTTTACAAATTCCAAAAATAAGTTTATTTACAAATGCATTATCAATGGATTTTTACTTCTCAAAGACACTGGAATGGAAAATGCCAGATGCACAGTTTTTAAACCACAAATAAAAATTCAGAAGCGCGCTCTTTGCCAGAGCTGTCAGTTGTTTGCGTCCAACATCTTGGTTTGCAATTAATAATAAAATGCGTTACAAATGATGAGATAATGAGTAGAGTAAAAACTTGCAAATATTCACTGCGTCATGTTCCATTCAAGTTCACAGCAGTCAAACGAAGACCCCCACTTTTCACAGCCATAAGAAAATATTCTTGTTGCTCGTGTCCTATCACACCATTAGGAATAGTGTTTAAATATGAACAAGATTTTGTTCCTCGCCTCGCAAATGAGATCCTGTATGGAGGACAAAACATTGAACGTTTGTAAGCCGTTTCTCCAACCAATGTATCTCCATGTAAGACATTACTCTGACAAGTGTAGAACCATATGATAGTTTAAATTGTAAACTATTCCATTCTAAGTTTTAATTTCATGTTTTCCTTTCCGTGCCAGCGACATCTCTTCGTCTTCATTCGTTTCCATCCTTTCCGTGTCAGCGACATCTCTTCGTTTTCATTCGTTTATAATTATTGATATTTAAATTAACCCATCAACCAGACCAAAATCAAAACTATTTAACTAGACGTAAAGAGAAAACGCATTAGATTTCCTCTATATCAACTTGGATTGTCATTGAAAATAGTAAATTATTGTCAGTGACAATTCAACTGAACGATACATAAGGCGTAATATGAGTTTCTACGCATCTTAGGTTTAAACATTTTTCCTTTCAAATACAAAGTTTCGATACTCAAAATGTTTGATGTTTCTACGCATTTTAGGTCTAAACGGTTTTCGTTACAAATACAAAATTTTGATACGTAGAACGTTAATTATTGGTGTTTGAAACGCAGCTCTGTGTAAATGAAAGCTTAGGTCATATTCAGGATTATTTAACAGAGTTTAATGATGCCTCTAGTACTTTCTCTAGTGAATGTAAGTTGCCATCGACTATAACTGCTTTACAGAATGGATTTAGCATATTCTAAATCTTTTTCGTTCTCTGAAAAAGAAAGATTCTCTGAATTAGGCCTTAACAATGAAAGTGCTTCAAAGTATGTCGCTAAGAAATTTAACATTAGGTATTTCAAGAATGATTTAAAGGCATGAAAAATTAGATGGCAATGTCACGCTTTGAACAGAAAATTCTTTCGAAAATGGGAAATTCTTTGCAATTATGTTTAGGTGAGCAGTTTTATAAACTCTAAATTGAAGAGTTTCATCAAAGTAAGTATTACATTGTCAGTTTCGATACTTGCATGTTTATTGAATTGCAACCTACTGAAAAGTGTTTTATAACTGAACCAATATCGATTGCTACTAAAAGTGCTTTAAAATCTTGAATGTTTCAAATATCAACTACATTTTTTAAACTCTGCTTACTCTTTCACAATTATTGCACTATTTTCTAATGTTTTAAAAATATAATTAAATTTAAATATGTGGCTTTTAAATTTTATTGTTTCTTTTCATATTATAATTATTTTTAAATATAACTAGATTTAAACATACGGCTTTTACCTTTGATTGTTTCTTTTTAAATCAGAAGCCTCAAAATTAGACTTTTTTTTCTCTTGTCTCTGATAAGAACAAGAACGTGTTCGCTGGAACTTTATAGCCGGAAATATTTTGAAATATCTCGAATTTTTGGATATCTCAATTGGATTTAAAATTACTTAAAATTTTGTGAAATATTATGGCTCACGATAAGTATATTTTGAAGAAGAATATTTTTACATCGTATTAATATCTTAAGAACTTTTTAAAAATAATACTGGTTGAATAGGTGAATAATTTTTATTAATAATTCTAACATTTTGAAAATATTGTGACGGTCTAGCTGAATACTCAATAGCCGAATGGTTAGGGCGCTAGTCTGCAGTGCCAAGGGACTCGGGTTCGAATCCCTGGACTTTTATGTTTACAATTATTATTTCGATTATTTAATTTAATTAATTTATATGCAAAATAGCATTTATGTAAATTACCCCTTAATTATTCTTATTAACTGTAACTTCCCAAGTCTAGAAAGTTCTAGCTGTTTCGTCAACTGTATATAAGCAAATGTAATATTTAGTTCTCGGAATAAAAAGTCTCGAGTTGTGTAAGATTAGTGAGCTTTGCCTTCATTCGACTTTAACGAATACACCCAATCGATTATCTACGCGACAATATTTGCAACAAATTATTTGCAGTAATAATTTTAAATATTGGTTATTGGAATAAAATTAAACAATTTTCGTTGTTTCGTCAAATATTTAATCGTGAGCTTTTTTCCATTATTCTAAACTAAGTTGGGAAGACGTTATTCATTACAGGCTTTTATAAAATTAAACTTATTCACTGTTTGTGTATTTTATGTATGTAAAGATGGAATCCTTGTGGATTATTTTTCACTAACTTCCTCTTTAACTAGAGTTCTGAAATTTTGCACCACTTTGTGTAAGTATGTCAATAGAATATTTCAGGGTTATCAGAATTTAATTGTTAGTAAATCTATTAGTTTCAATTAAGGTTTCACTACATACGAGAGGCGCCTTATGCTGATGAATTTTCAAAAATAATTTTTGCAAGATTGCACGAAATTTATGAAAAGAATATTTTTTTGTCGTCAGTACAATAATAGAAACCTATATTAAAATATTTTTCATTTAAATTAAATTATTTAAATAAAACAAAAAAGCAGTTTGTTAGCAAACTTTAGAGGAAAAGGAAGATTTTATTGAAATTTTTCGGTTTTAAATTTAGAAATAATTACAGGTAAGATTTAAATTTAGAAGTAAGAAGCTTTGATGTGTTTAAAATGAATAATGAGCAATATTCTAAAAATTATAATATCTAAGCAATTCTAAATGACAAAAAATAAAATTTATACCATATCAATTTATAATGGTTAAGTTAATTTGTTAACATTCTTCTTTACTTATTACCATCATAATAATCAAAACGTATTTACTTTGATAATTGGAAAGGCGCAGGTAATTAGGTTTTGGCAACAAAATACTAATTCCAATTATTCTAATTTATTACTTTTACCGATCCCTCAAATAATTCTAAAAATTAAAAGTATTTGTTAAGCTAATTAAGAGAGAAAATTCTATTAGGAAAATTCGCTCCGGTTCCAATTACCGAGATAGGGAATAATGACAGGGAAAAAAGGGAAAATTCCTCTCAGGAATTGCAAATAGACAGTAATTTGTCCGAAGAGACTTGGAAATAATATAACACAATTCTCCTGTATTTATTCTGTGACCGATGTTAATGAAGGATATTACCAACTCTAATAAGGAAAAGCAGATAGTAGTAGTTCCAAATAAAGTGAATTAGTTTCAAGAATGTGAATATTTGAACAATACTGCAATCCGAATGTCTCGGTGGCAACAAAAAGAAAATTGTGGAAAATTTGGTTTAAGGATTATAAAACATTCGAGAAATTACCTTTTATCATAGAAGAAAATATGTAACTCAATGCATTGGAAAACTCTGTTTGATGGAATAAATTAAATATTCTATTTTTATTTCATGCTAAACTGGCTGATGTATATAGAGTTGCTCGGGATGAAAATACTTCCATGTCTAATACTTTAATGTAAATAATTCCATGTCTAATACTTTTAATGTAAATAGACTACATATCTAATTCTTTAATGTAAATAATTCATTTATCTATGCTTTTTTAATGTAAAATCATGATCTAATACTTTAATGTAAATAATTCCATGTCTAATACTTTTAATGTAAATAATTCCATGTCTAATACTTTTAATGTAAATAATTCCATGTCTAATACCTTTATTGCATGTGTAATTATTTTATATAAAATATTATAACACACTAAAGCCTCTCCTCGTTTGCAAGTTTTTTTAAACTTAAAATCAGAGAAGAGAAAACTAATAAACTTAGTTAAAAATAATTCGACATTCATTTTAAAACGCTCTCTACAGTAGAAATGAAGTATAAAAAATATATTCAGAAATTTTAAAAGTAATATATGGTAGAAAACACTAAATAAAAATTTTATTCTACCTACAATAATATCTATACTCCAAAAATTTCCAATAAGCAATCAAAGCGGAAAGTGAATTTCTTGTTGAAGAACAACGAGGCCAATTCAAAGTGTGGCCACACAGATTATTACTTCGAAAGTCATTGAAAAATAAAATATCTAATTAGTTATCAAACCTTCGAAACCTTTCTTCGGCTACATAGCATTTGTGTCAAAATTTTGACTATAACACTTAGATAAAACAACAGTTTAAAAAAAATAAAATAAATTTAATAATAATAGATAAAAAATAACATATTTAAAAAAATAAAAAAAAAAACATCAAATTAAAAAAAAAAATTGTTCTATACTATTATTCATATTTAAATGCACTCGATGTAGAAAAACAGAAGATATCTCTTCCTTGAAAAAGAATAACATTTTTAGGAGGATCGAACTATTGAGTCGGTGATCGGCAATTTGCCAACTGAGGTAAAACGATGAAAAGCCGTTTCAAGCTTTTTGTTCAACACCAGCCACAGATTCACTATCGGGCTTAGATTTCTAATACCGTACATCTATTTTTTGTGTTTAACTTTTATTTATATGGATATTTCATAGCATTTGTGAAAAAAATTGAAGAAACGTATTCAGTAGTTTGTATTTTTATATCGCGCATACTATATATGCATTTCACTTTTATAACAGTTTCATAACATTGCGTTGCGGTGGAATCAGGACTTCGACAAAATGGGAAAAAAATGCTCACAATGACACGAAAAAAGTTTTGAAAACAAAAGACACACATTATTGATTTTCCCGCTTTTTTTTCCCTCTCGACAATGACGCGAATGTAATGACGTCACCGTAAGGAATCGGATTGTAGAAATGTATGCTAATAATAAAAGCATATTACATCACCTCCTGCAAGGAAGCAACAATGCATTCTGGGATCGTCCGGAGAAACTCTCGCTGTCAAATCTCGCTAGCAAAAAAAACTGTTTGAACTGTGTTTAATAGGGAAAAATTAATTTCAGAAAAAGAATGAGATATTTTAATCGTTCTTGTTTTAACTCCGACAGAAACGTTCCAGTTATAAGCTGAAAAAATTAAAATTATAGAGTTGTTAGAACGACAGATGCGAGAATTTGAAGAAATCCTTATAAAAAAATAGCATAAAAGTGACTATTATTTAAAAATTTCTCAAAATTCAGTAAATTATGTTGAAAATTGAAAACAAACTTCATTAGAACGAACATTGTTGTTCTATCCGATGTTGCATTGATTATTTTTCAACGATCATTAGAAAAGATACTACAGCCGTAAACGTGACAAAATTGGCCCAAAACAACACAAAACATTAAATAAAATTTTTTTAAGATTAAATTTTAAAATTCTGGCTTTGAGCTGCATTGAGTGATCATTACATCTACCTGTGTGCCAAATTTCATGGCTGTAAGAGCGATAGATTCGTCTGGACATCGCACACACATACACGCAAACATTGCCTTTTACAAGTATAGATTGTTTGACCAGCAGAGGAACCTGAAATGCGCATGCGCAGTGGAAACAGTTTTTAATTAATAAAAAATTAACTATTCAATTAATTAGGAAGAAAGCTTTACTAAAACTTTTCTTATGCGCTTTACTGTTTGTGAGCAAAATTTGAAGAAAATCAATTGTGTAGTTTAGATTTCCATAACGTACAAAAAATTTATGTTAAATATAACTTTTTAAGTAAAAATATATCTTATGATTGAAACACCTCATAAAAAGTGTTAGAAGTTGAACAGTAAAAAATAAAATTAAAAAGAACATCAATAAAAGTTCACATGTATGTATTTTTTATAAAAAAAAGAAGGAGTAATATTTTAGGTATTCTAATTACCAACTTCAAATAACTACTTACTATGCAATTTTGCGAAATATTCCCTTGCATGTCGCAGCCATTTTGGCTCATTAATCATGACTTCAAAAAAGAAAAAAAGAAAAAAACTGGAAAGGAATATGGTAATTGTGCTTGACTCCTAAACAACTTCTAAATTCACGCTTCCGGTGCTAAAACTTCAATCTAATTTTCGCGTAACGCGGCAAAAATTTGTCTGAAATAAACTAGAGAAGCATGAAAAAAAATTTTGCGAAATTCGAGGAATGTTTTTCATGGAATTTGCATTCAGCAGACCGTGCTATAATATTCGCTCACGAGAAAGTTAGTTACGTACGCTTGACAGGAAGTTCTAATACAACCTTCGAGTTTCTTACTTTGAAATATTCAGCTGGCAACTTTCAAATATGTTGTTTGCTATTATTTTGGGCAAAATAAAAACATCACGATGAATAAAAGAAAACTTCTTATAAATATTCAAGTGTTTATGCAAATGGTGAGTGAAGAAAGGAATTCTAGAAAAATATAGAGTTGACAGAATGATTTTAGGTTTATTTTTCACTGAAATTAATTTTAAATGAGTATTGTATTAATGTGTCAGAAAGTTTGTAAACAAGCAAGTGAATTTTAACAAATAATTTAAAGGAAATTTGAAGTTCTTTGTTGAGAGCTTTTCTATGAATTATTTAAAAGCTTTTTTATCGTCTGTTGAAACGAATAATTCGGAATTTTTCAAAATAAACATTTTATTGATATTTCCCTTAAATTTATTTAAGATGTCTTAATTGTGCCAATTAGAACATTTAAATATTATTAAACGAAAAGGATTCGAGTTCTATATATATTATCTACAATATTCTCTCAACGATAAAAATTTTATGTATCTATATTTTAATCACATGTTTACAAATTATATCATTATTTCTGAAATATTCTAATCCAAAACTGTTATTTCTTCACAAAATTAGTTTTACCAACAAAAGGCTTCATTGAAAAGGATCTTCAAAAGCATAAAAGAATTAAATATTTACTTTTGCTTGGTATATTTATGCTCAAACATTTGACATTAAATTGCATCATATTTAAAATGAATACGTTTCTTACCTAAAATAATTTGCTTCAGTATTTAGACCAAATATTTGAGGATGAATAATATTTGTATGAAGAATTAATTTTAAAATTGGCAAAAAACATTAATTTCTTTGAAAGCGAAAAGTAAACTTCTCTATACAGTAGTTGAAACAACAAAAATGTATATTTTCTTCTCTTTTGCTTTCACAATAATTACGCAAGGGTATGTTTACAATATTTGAAATATCTTTTTTTCATTTTTTTAGTTAAATAACTGGTCAGTGAAATTAGAAAATATCTCAAGAGTAATATAACAAACATTTTCTTTTTTCCTTTTGTTGTTAAAAAGTAAAAATCTGTTTTACTATAAACTGTGTCATCTCCAGAAGGTAGACTTGAATCCATACGATACTGTTACGAACATGGAAAGTCACTTCCCAGCAATGTTAGTCTTATAGTTGGGAAGAGAGTTTTACAAGGTTAAGCATGGATTGACGGGCAGCGGCTGTTCCGGGATCCCTGACCTTGGCGACGAACTTGGCAACGATTTTGACGACTTGGCGACAAATTTGGCGACCTTGGCGACAAGTAGATGATTCCAGAAAATGCAACCCTTTTCTCGATATTTCTATTAGGAAAGGGAATACGCTTGAATATACGAGAAAACTCCATTTGACGTCACGGCCTGTCGGAGAGAGTATGTAAGGACCGCGCCAGGATCAGAGGGAGTAGTTTTTTGATTCATTAGGAACGACTTTAGAGTTTCGTTTGCAGTGCGAGCTAGGGAAGCTGGTGAGCTGAGCGCTTTTGAAAGTGCTGTTATTGTCGTTATTAGTTATTTGCTGACTGTTTGTGTTGCTAAATATCAAAGTGCTGTACCTGTGAATTGTTGTCTGTTTACATTGCTAATCTGTGCAAGAACTATTGTTTCCTGTTACTTGTTCTACGTGTTTTCCTGCATATTTGTGAATAAACCTCCATTCTCCATTATCCTGCGTGTTGGACTGTTTACACCATACACCCACAGAAAGACTTTTGTAACAATATTAATATCACTACCATTATCATTCCAGTATTTTTCGATCATTTGCGGACAGGTAACTTTTTAGAACACTGAGATCAGATGGTGCACTTCATGCGCCATCTCGTTTATTCCAACTATACGCTTAGCTAATTACACATAACTTAATTTTTTTATGGTATAATAAGATTAGAGATTGAATGGATGGATTATACAAACATTTGTTTTCGAGTTTGAGTCTCTATATTCTTTATGAACTGGATTGTTCTCCAAGTCGGTAGTTTTTAGGTCGCTGTATTCAGTCACTTCTCCATCGAGATATAATGCATCAGATTCGTCCTGCTTAATTTTTCAGGAAAAGCCGAATATTGTTCTGTAGGGATAATTTCTCGCCGTTTTGTGATAGCCTGGTTGGGGTATGGAGGGCGTTTCATGCACTTTCCAGTCCGATCAGACCGAACTGACAGATTCATGGTCAGTGGAAACGGGTGGCGAGATGTCTACCTTCGATAGTTTTTATTCAGATTATGATAAATAAGCATTGGCGCACTCTATTTGCCGTACCTGTCCGCAAAGGGTTAAATAACAGTTCATTGAAACCTAAAAACATTTTATACCCGATATAATAAACATATATGTAATAAAAACATTTGCTTTTTCTGTTGTTATAAAGAAAAAACTTATTTTATTATAAACCTATTACCCTTAATATGCACACATGAATATGTTTGTTAATGATATCAACACTATTATCATTTCGATATTTTTCGATTAAATAACTGTCTATAGAAATCAGAAAACATTTTATAAACGATATAGCAAAACTTATTCCAATAAAAAGCATTTCCATCTTCCTTTCACTGTTATTATGAATAGGTTTGCTTTATTATAAAACGTATCATTCTTTCTCAGGTACACTTGAATCTATACAAAATAATACGTAGATAGTATTAAAAGCGGCCTCTTAATGCTCCGCAGATAAACCGAGAGCATTTGATCCAAAAATGTTCCGTCCGAATATCTCCGAAATTGGGTTATCGAAAATTAATTTATGAAATGCCTTTCCAATAAACGGATATTAGGGAGACACATAAGATACGCAGTTCAAATGCAAATGCCGGCAATGGGTTAAACTTCATTAAATTTATTGGTTTGAACTCTTATGATCCTTTGACTAATTACTTCAATTACCTTTTGGGTTTAAGTCAATCTGTTACTCTAAAGTAAAATTTCACTGTTTTGTATACGATTTGATTGAAATTTCACAGGTATAATCTATTTTATAGATAATTTTGATTGTCTCTAAATACTTTAAAAGTTACTTGTACTGTGGACAGAACACTAATGATCCTTTGCGTCTAAGAGAGTTATAGTATTAAATCTTATAGGTTTGCGCAATTCTAATTTCTCATAAAATAAAAATTGTAGACATATACAATAATAGTCTATAATGTGATAGTACTTATATTTATTCCTGATTATATCTTCAATTAGTAAACATTTAAAAAGTGTTAATTTAATCATGGTAGTTCAGAACAATTGTTGAAAAATTTGTAAGAAGTCAGTCTTACGCTCACCACTAGCGGGAGAACGTACAAGGCCATTCTTATATAGATAATATAATTTAACACAGGAATATGTGCTCGCAAATGCAACTAACAACCCCTGCAATGGTGAATTAACAAAAAAAGCAAGGAACGACGTTATGACGAATATCTGTTGGGACTTAATTATGGAAACTCATCAGGAGGTAATAAATACGGGTACGGCGTCACTGACAACCCGGCATCCACCGCTCTACCATCCCGACCTCCCCCTTTCTCTCTCTCCCAATGCTATTCCATCCCGACCCAAAAAATTGTCTTGTCAGTATTGTCGAGCGGGTGGTTATTAGGCGAACTGTCCTGCTGAGCAAATGGCTTCCATTGATGCGACATCGGTCGTTGTTGACCTCTTGGTAAAGTCTCGGCTTCGAGATCTAAGGGCTCCAGGTCCGAAACCCGAGTCTACTGAAGATACGCTGTGTATGTGGGCCTGTTTCACGTTAAATCATACGTAAAGGCCAGACGTCCACGTTCTGGTGCGGTGCGGAATTTTGGAGAGGAGGTGCCACCTCTGGTGCCATCCTCGTCATCAAACGCGGATCAAAATTACGATGTCCGTCCCAAAATAATCCTTGCAATGTCTTGGAAATAAAAACTGTGCTTTTAACAATTCTCAAGACATTTATTTACAGACAAAAGATATTAACATTAACATTTAACATAAAAACAAATTGAGAAGAATAAAATATTTCATGAGTTATAAAAACTAAATTAACTCAAAATCGAATTCAATATCATTCAAAATTCAGCTCTGTTACATATAATTAGCATTTTGCTGATATCCTGAAATTTAAATACAGCATCCCAGACCAACTTTGGCAAATCACCGCCATTATCACCGCTCCGGTCGAGACACCACACAACAACATTCTCCGGGAAAACCGCCCAAGTTCCTTCACTTCGCTTCCTTTGGGGAAGGAAGATTAGTCCCCGCGAAACAATTCAGAACCACGTCTCGGCTCCAGTGGGACGGCCAGCCCGGAACATAGCGGTAAGGACGTTACACCCTCATGTTGCTTGAAACGGGAAATTTAACATATCTAAACTAAACTAAGCAAGACGTGATCATCTTATATTTTTCTCCTATTACCAGTAAAAAGCGGCGGAAGGTTTATCTTAATATAAATAAAAGTCATTGTGGGTATGTATGTGGCTATGTTCCACATCTCCTCCTAAACCAATGGACGGTTTTCAACCAAATTTTGTACACTTATTATTTAAGACAAGGGGAAGACACTTATGAACTTTTCAAAGTCCAAAAGTTAATTAAACAGGTCGTTAATTAGAAATTAACCGAAACCGTTTTTCCGTCGTAACTTCGGAGAAAATTGTCCGACAAAAAATATTTTTATACCATCTTAAAGTTCAAATTTTAACCTTTCTAATGATACAAATTTTATTTCTGTGACATTTTCCCTTCAATTGTTATTAATTTTTAAAAGTTCCATAATTTTTGAAAACGTGCAGACGATTTTGAAATAACGAAGATTTATAGCTACTCCGTTGCTAGGCAACGGTTAGACTTTGAACTAATTCACCTTTTTTTCTGTGTGTTTAAGTGTGTCTGTCTGTTTGTTACGCATTTACGGCAAAACTACCAAACCGATTTGGATGAAAATTGGCAGAGTCGTAGCTTGAAACCCAGGAACGGACATAGGGTAGGTGACATCATGTTATTATTCATTATTTTATTATTCATTAATTCATTATTTTTTATTACAGATAAAAATTAAATAATTAACAAGCGATTTGCGATGAATATTACCACTTTATTTTTCAATCAACTGTCACGTGATCCTTAGGGAATTCGTAAACAAAATGAAATGTCACGTGATCCTTCAGAAAAGTGCAAGCATTTGAAATAACTTATTTTTAAAGTCAAGCATCACGTAACCTTTCTGAGAAAAGAAATAAATAATTAATTTGTGGAATAATAACTGAAAAATAGACGCCAGGACAGAAAACCAATGATAGATATGATATAGTTTCAAGAGTTTTTGGATTAAAATTTAAAAACTAAAGTTAATTATAACTAAAGGAAAATATCGTTCAATGTTTACTTAAAATAAGAGCCTAATTTAGTGGATAGCTTGCCAAAATAATTCTTTATCTCTCTTTTTATCGACATCCAAGATTTGTTTGACTGTTAAATTTGCAACCAACCGATTTGGATAATCATTGGCGGTTAAATTCTAAACCAAACGATTTAGCTAATTGCAATAGTTCCATTTCGAATTTTAATGCTTTAAGAGCTTTTTTTCAATCGATTTAAAAAGAAAGGATTGCATAAACCCAATGAACACGGAATTCAACGTTTTGTTTACTAAAGAAAGAACTGATTCGAACTTGGCGCTTGATACAGTTGCCAAATAGATTTGGCGATTGCTAGAGATTCAGTGTATTAAATTGGGACTTTTTTAAAATTGTTCACAGTACAGAGGAAGTGATAAGCAAGGTTTATCTTTCCCTATAAGCTAATAAGAGGAATAGAGATTGTTTGTTGATTGGGTAATTTTGGCATTGACTAATGAAAGTTTAGGTCAGATAAATAAAAAAAATGCTTCGCAAATGGAGGGATGTATTACAGAATATCTATCTGTAGATACGGTAATGGGCAATAACAAATAAAATCATATCCTGTAGAGTTCTTCAACCCCTTCAGACAATCTGAGATTAAAATTCGGTGTGCCAGAACTATTCATACGTAACCTCGATGTACCGAGACTGTGCAATGGTCAACGGTTTCAAATTACACACTTAGGACCAAAAGTCGTACTAGCTACTGATATAACTGGCATAGCGAGAGATGAGAGTGCTAAATTCTACGCATTCCGATAATACCGAAGGATTTACCATCCCAGTTCAAAAGGTAACAATTCCCTTTAAAATTAGCATTTGTCAGGCTCAGGGTTAGACACTGAAAGGGGCAGGCGTACAATTGGAAAAATCATATTTTTCCGTTGATAACTATGTTTGGCATGTTCGCGTGTGTCCAGCCCACTAAACCTCTACATTGGTGCAAAAAACGCGAAACAAAAAGCGTCGTATACAAAAGTATGTTATTATATATAAACAATTTACCTAATTGTAACAGCGGACACATGTACAGTACACTCCTGTTAGTCGTCCAATTATGTATTATCAACCATCAGAACTTTTAATTTCCCCTTTCTACATATAACGAAACATTTCCATTCTTGAATTTAAAAAAAAGTAACAATTCAAATTCTTCGCGCACGAAGTCGCGGGTAACAGCTAGTATATATATAAAGGGATGAATCTTAACTTGCGTTTTTGCGCTAAAAACCCAAAATCAGGATGGGGGAGTGGTGACAGAGATGGAAGGGAGAAATGTCGTGATGGAGGAGCGGTTAGGACTTAAATTTGTCTGCTGTTGTTGGTGTTGTAGTACCCGTATTTATTATCCAATCATCTCCTGAAAGAATGTCCGATATGTTCTTCTGTCAGCCGTGATGGCAGAAGGTATGGGTCGATCAAAGAATCTCCAGCAATGGCAACCCTAACTTTGATGCTGAAGTGTTGTTATGCACCATGTTTCTCTTGGGTTTTAAACTCTTACAAGTGTTAGTTAGGCACACTGGCCACACCATTTCTAAAAAATGTTTCTTCATCTGTGAAAAACCCAGTCTGGGAAATCTTTCTACGTTACTGCCTGTTAGTTTAATAAAAATATAAATTTCATAAGTTTCGTTTCTACAAACTTTGAGGACAATAACGGTGTGATTTTCTTTACCAATGAAAGTTGTGATTTAGGTCTTGTACAAAAAAAATCCAGTATAAATCTGATTTCAGGATTAAACTTATTTCAAACTGAAAAATTTCCTACATTATAGCGTTGAACTGACATAGTTATAATAACACCTCATTCACAACAAAAAGATATTAAAACGGAAAAGCAGCAAATTAAATATACTATCCCTCTTTCATTTACGGAACGAAATGAAAAAAATAATTGTTGGAAAAATAAAACGTCTTCAGGCCTTTTATATAATAAATGAAATCCACTTCATAATTTTGAAAGAAATAAAAATGCCCTATCTTAATTCTTTATTACATCACAGCTCAAAGCATTAGAAGTTAATGATCGGTTTGAACACAAGGCTAGAATAACTTAGCTCGTTTTATGCAGATCCCCATACACAATAAATATAGCTTGTAGTTTCTTAAAACTGCAACTCATCATTTACACTATCACACAGGAAAATCGCTATGGACTTCTGTAGAAATCGGAAACAAAGTTGCACAGTAATAATCTGCACTAACGAGCAAATCTAAATGAGTGACAATCATATAAGTTCGATTCTAAGTCCAAAAATGCCAGCATATTTGAGCTTCGATTTCCCTGAAGCGCAATTAACAAGTAGGATCGTCAATAGCAAACTAAAGGAATAAGGAAACAACTCTCTGTGTCTCGGTAGGTTTGGAAAAATCTGCGCCAAGAAACATCCATCAATCTTCTTTTGAAGCAATACTCTGGAAATGACCTATATAGAGCCTTAACTACCCGAATCTTTCTCCGAAAGAAAAGAGATTTGGCGATGGTTTGGTGGGGGAGGAGTTGTGAAGATTCTTATTCGGATGGATGGATGGGGGAAAAGTCCAGATCTTCAATTGAGGTGGAAATGGGACTTCGCAAGATTTGCTGTTCAAAAGTGAAATTTGCATCTCAATGATTGGGGTAATTTCGGGATCGGTTTTGCAGAAAGGGATCGCAAAGACAGCCCCCTAAAGCGAAAATTCAAGGCAATTTCGAATTGATGGGAGTGAAAAAGAGTGATTTTTTTTTTCTTTTTCGGAAAAAGGAAGGATGTTCCCGGGTCTTTATCTTGTCGCGATTTTAGCAAACGCTTATCTAGTTCCTGGTGTTGAGCTTTTTATCTTGTTTTTTTAAGAGAAAGATTTGTATCGCGGCCTTGATCAACTCTGTAATGGTGAAGTGACTCTTAGAATCAGCAATTTAGGACCAAAATGACACTTCTTTAGCGTCCATCAAATTTGAACTTTGTAT